>VYXD01013949.1:1298199-1343392 GCA_013397195.1 Hylia prasina
GGCGGGCAGCGAGCCCGGCCGGCTGAACCTGCTGACTCCACTGCGTCCTCGCAAAGGTGGTGGCGGTGTGGTGGGGAGTTACCGTGTGCCAGAGACAAATCTAACTGATAACAAAATTCTGGTTTTAAGTGATTTCCATATACATGTGAAAGATGATCATCGGGACAGAAAGTGAAAGAATCTAAAACAGTAGAAATTTTGTTCGCTGAGCATCTGTAACTCTCTGCTGAGATTTTTCTGTTCATGTATTTGGTCTTGTACCTGTCTCCGTTTGACCTCTGTAGGATCTCAGGTGTCCTTCTGAAGTGCACTGAGGAATATAACTTCCTCTTGCACATGCTGCCGTGTTTCAGAAGGATGCCCAAAAGTCTATTCTGGGGGAATTCCTCTTGGTCTGGAATTATTTGTATTTAATATGCACGTGGTTCTGAATGCTCTGAGAAGTCATGGGCGGGAAACCCCCCACCTTCTACTGAGAATGGGAAGTAGTGAGATTATGAGATCTTGGAGACACTGAACTTCCCAGGACTTTCATTCCCCAGGTGAAGACCAGCTTTGAGAAAGTTCTGTCTCCACAGAAGTAGGGTTTCTCTTCATTGTAGGCTAAAGTGGATTACTATCCAAAACTGTAGTTAGCATATATTGGTGATTTGTCTTAGACAGCCAAGTCCTAGAAAATAGGATATAGATGCAGGACTTCATTGAATATTCCCAGGAGAGTGGAGCCCAGGTTTGTTGTGGGTGCTGCTCAGGCAATATACTCTGAAACAGATGAGTTTTCTCATGTACTGAATGCATTACAGCTGGTATATTTCATGTCTAAGTGCTAAATGTTTGGATAACTAAACCAAAGACCAGTGTTGACAAATAGGAGTTTCATAGATCACAGGATACTGTAGGAATGCAGGAAGCATTCATCCCAAATGCTGTAGGTATGAATTTCGTAGCTGAGGGTCTTTGTGTGTGTGTGTGTTTACAGTATTTTAAATGGCTGGAAGAGCAGGGGGTTATTTTGTAGCATTATGTTTAAAAATTGTCTTGGTCAATCCTGCAGTCATTTGTTTTACTTGATACTGCTCTGCAGACACTGTGAAGGCATTTCTCATGTGGTTTTCTTAATGTGCATAAAACATGCTCAAGGTTAGGCCTTAAGGCTTTTCCTGGAAGCTAATCACCAAGATCAGGAAGAGTATAGCTCAAGGTGAGGGATGTTGTAAAATGTTTTGCTGCTGACGGAATTGCAAAGTGACTTGTGCATGAAGGCACTGAACAAATACTGTATAAAATTAAGTATTTGGTTTCTGTTTGCTGGACATGTATGAATAATGGGGGTTTTTTTCTGGTTTTATCAGACTCCTGAAATTTTATTTCTGCACCAAAGGTTACATTTCCAATTTGTCCTGAAAATTAGTTTGCTGCCATGTAAAGGAAGTCTTTGTCTATACAATTCTAATAAAATTAGAACATTTAGATTGTCATGCCAGGAAACATGTTTTCTGGTCATGCTTTCCATTATAGATAGAAGTATCAGTCTATTAAACAAAATGATCTTGCTTGTGCAGTTCCTGAACAATCCGTGCGCACTGTCTGGGTACAGTTGTTTCAAAGAAATTCCTATTATAAAAATCCAGCCTTTTCAATCTTGCCTGGCTGCTGATGCCTCTCAGTAATGCTGTGAGTCAGGCAGCTCCTCAGACACAACCCGTTGCCTACCACTTCCTACTGGCAGCTCTGGCTGAGTCACAGCTCAGCGCACAACATACGGAATTGCGTTATGGAAGCTGTGGGCTCTCCACATAATCAACGTGGGAAGTATCTTCCTCTTTTAGCATCCCTGAACCACTGTCAAAAAGCCTTCAGAGACATCCATTGCTCTATGTTGGTATAAAAAGGAGCTTGTATAGGCTGCAAAGATCAATGGGCTCATCCTGAGGGGAAAAGCAAATAATTTGAAAGGCTCAAAGGTAGAGTGTGCATCACTTCGCTGGGATGAATAACCTGCTGGCCTGCAAGGGTACAAAATGTTAACCAGAAATCATCGTGCTCAGCTTTGATATTCTGGATAATTCAGCTGACTGTCAAGCAGCCCTGTGAGCTGACTGTGTTACAGCCAGTGCTGCTCTAAAACATGTGCTTACCATTGTCAACCTTAGAAACTTAAGTAAGAGATATTGAATATTGTAACTGTCCAAGCAGAACAAGCAGTCTAAAGATCACAGAATTCTTCTCATAGAGCCAGACATTCCTCTTGTTTTTCTTGTTGGTATTTTTTTTTCTTTTTTTCTCATAGCATGTTACATCCTGAATCATCTAGAATAGGGGAGGTCGAAGATTTCCTTATGAAATCAACTCACTGTGTTGTTTTAATGTAAACATCATACTGTAGAAACATGCCAGATTAAATGCTAGTTATCCATACTGATTGATCACACTTCATCCTGTAGGTAATCTCACTACCCATTTCTTACCTGACCTTTCCTTACTTAACCATTTGTGTACAAAACAGTCATAATCCTTTGAACTAATGCCTCAAATTATTTCTTCTAGATTTGAGGCCAAAAAACAAGCTTCATTCTCTATAGCCACTTTAATAGTCTTCAAATAAGTGAATTTCTATGTCAGAAATGTCAAACAAATTTGACTCTTCTTTATTTTTCCCCTATATTTTGAGATGTAGAAAGTAAGACAACATACAAATTTGTCATCAGATAGAAACAGAAAGTGATTGTTGCAACCAGTTACTCACTCCATTAACAAGTCTCCTTATTAGATGCTATGGACTGTGAAAGTATTCTAAAATTAGGTAGGATATATTTTGCCAGAAAAAGCCATTGCATTTTATAGAAAGAACCAGAAGTTTCGTAACCCCTGTAGCCCAGTGGGACCTTGCCCCTGTGAGACACAGGGATACAGACAGAAAAAATCTCTGAAACCTAAGGCTTTGCAAGGAATCATGTTTTCTTTGTTTCTCAGAAGTCTATGAAGTTGCAGGCCTCTGTGCTGATTTTAACCTCTCATTTGTTTCCCTTAGCAACACAGCTTCTTGTCTTCATGGTCGTTTTGTCAATGATGTCATGGATTGCAAGTATCTCCTTTTTTCAGTATTTCAGTTGAATCATCAAAGAACAAATTGCATGAAAACAGCTCTTTCTTGTACCTCTGTCCTCTTCTGGGTTACTGTGAGCTGGTGCAGCTTTCTTGAGGGATTGTTGTGGATTTCCCAAAGGAAGGAAATGGCACTGTTTTTCTCCACGGTGTCTAGAACATCATTTAAGTGGGTCACTGGAAAGATGCTGTTCTGTGTTGCATAAGTATATTTCACTGACTGCCTAAGAAAGCTTTTGCTTGTAATCCAAGACATTCTACCATGGTTGATATTTATCCATTTTGTTAAAAATGGTTTTTTGCTGAAACTGAATGGTGTCACTAAAGAAAGGAGGGGGGAGGAGGGATTGTGTTTTGTTTTAACACAAGAATCCACAAGAGAAAGAACTGTCAGTTCACGAATGCACATTTGTGTGTTAAATATTTCCAGTCCATTATTCAGGACACTCTCTCCAAAGTCACTAATACCTTTGTAGAGAGAGCATAGTAATAAATCTGGTAGTGAGCCATCATCTATGTGTACAGCTCAAATGCACAGGGCTGTGTTATAGTAGCACAACCATACTAGATGTTGATTTCGAAACAGCCTGCTAAAGATGAAAGAGAAAATAGTTGACAGTCAGAGGTCTCCTCTGTGCTTTGAAACAATAGGAGAGAGAAGCCTGTAGATTCTGCATTCACATGCTCTGTAGGGAGCAAAAGTCAGGTTCTTGCACGTGCCAGGTTGGACATTATCTGCATATTGTAGTTTTATCAGAGTCTTGGCAGACCCAGTAGCAATCTAATTTTATTAATGTAGCTTTTTGATGCAGTAATGTTTGTATTTGTGCCAAGAGGAATGCTGTCCTTAGAAAACAGGTACTCAGTGATATTCAAGTATCTACACTGACTAATTGCAGTAGTCCAAATATTTGCAGAACAACTGTAACAGTTTTCAATTATTCAGACTTCATTTTGAAGTGGGAAAACAGACCCTTGTGTCACTCCTTCTTTTTTTAGATGAAAATAAAGCTCAGTTTTGTGATGCAAGGTACAGCACTGAGTGGCCTAAGCATGTAAGGGTTTAGCAGACCTGTGCATGCAGGATCTTCCCTGCCCATGATTTCTCCCTCTGAGCACCCAAACAGGTGAAGGTGCTACTGTCTGTGCCCCTGACACAGTTTGCAGAGAGGCCTCTAGACAGTGTGCTGGGCCATGGGAGGCACTGGTCCTTCACCAGTGAGAAAGGGGAAATGTTCTTGACCCACTTCTAGGAGGGATGGTTGTATAGCTCAGCAGCTGCTTCTGGGAGTTAGTGGAGCTTGGGAGGAGGTCTTGGAACTGCTGTTTAAATGGAGCTGTGGAGCTAAAGGAGCAGTGTCAAACCATGAGCGGGGATGGGCTCTCTAGAGCTGAGCTTAGTAGTAGCTGTAAAGAGCAACTTCTCCACTGAAAGGCACAGAGTTTTCAGGAACTGGCTCCTCGCAGTGATTCCTTTCACTGAAAGGCCATTCTGTTGAGTTTTGTTGATTGGGTATTTCCTCTGCACAAGAGAATGATCTTGCCATGACATTCAGTGCTTTGTTGGGTTTTTTCCAGAAGAGACAACTTACTATAACAGCTGAATCACTTGCTGTGATGATGAATGCTTGTTACAAAAAGCATGTTGACAGATGAACACACTGTTTCTTTTTGGAGAGAAGCAACAGAAAGCCGTGTGCTATTTAGGCTGGTGTTTAGCATATTTATATATCAAACCTAAGTATGTGTGTATAAATGATTATGTGCTGTGCCAATACATGGCCTGGCATTTCAAAAAGAGCTGAATGAGACAGGTGCCTGTATTTCTAACCTGTTTTTCACCAAAGTCACTTGAATATCCACTTCCAAGTACAGCATTTTAAGTACCTGCTTCATGGGTGACTTTACTGGCATGAAGTGGTCCTTTACCTTCATCTGGCAATCGCTGGTGTGACCTATTTAAAGTTTGCTGAGACAACTTAGTTCCATTATGGGAAATTGAAAGGTGTTATATGCACTTGCTAATTTGGCTATTTTAATGAGGACTGACCTCCTTATGGTTTGAGATGCATCTTTATTCTTGGATTCTGTAATCATCACACTTCCTAGTATAGTAACATGAAGTATGATTGTGTTAACTTCTCATGGCAATATTAAAGTGAGCTTTTTCTTGCCATGGGATGGCTGCAGAACCATTCTCACAAGAGTAGTTTCAAAAAGGAGAACTATACCACATTTCAGCTTCTCTATTAGCAAATATTTCTAGATATACTTTAAGAATCCTGATCCCAGTGAAGTGAATGATTTTGATGGGAACCTCATCTAGGCTTTACATTTCACAAAAATATCAAACAAAAAGATGAGTATTTCTGGAATAATCAGCTATTAAAAATATTCAGAGAATAAATCATTGCATACATTACTTTTAACCTAATCTTTGAATGAAGGAAGTGCTTTGGAATATTTTTCCAATGATCTCTTTAATGAAGATTTTTTTCGTGAGACCAATAGTCAAAATATTGATAAATATTGCTGACAGGAGTGAAGCATATTATGATTAATTCCATTGAAATTTAAAGATGTGTTACAAAGAGGAAACTAATGTTTCAAAGTAACTAATGTTACAAAGTGAAAACTATATGTTTAATATTTATTGAAGTTACTCTGTTACTTGTTTAAAAATCCAAAAAGCTCGTTCAATTTTAAAACCTCTTGTGAAGAACTGGAGAGGGAAAAGCAGCCTCCAGATGATGACAAGGAGTTGAAATTCAGTGCTTGAGTTCTGCAGTCAGTTTCTGGGAGGTCCTGACACCCTGAGCTCTTCTTTGTGTCCTCTCCAGAGAGCAGGAGCAGCAGGAGCAGCACAGCTCCCACTGGGGCTCCACAGTCCCTGTGTGCATCCTTGGGCAGGGCGTGGTCCTGCTTGGTGTCCCTGGCTTGGCTGGGACAGTCACCTGCAGAGCCAGGTGATATCAGGGAAGGACATGTCAGTCTGTCCCAGCAAGGCACGGAGACACCCCCCTTGTGCCCTGGCTGTGCCCTGGCTGTGCCCTGGCTGTGCCCTGGCTGTGCCCTGGCTGCACTGGAGGCATTGCAGACGGCAGCTGCGCAGCTCCAGCAGTGCTGCATCCTCGTGTGCAGCCACGTGTGTGCCCTTTCACCATCACACCACACTTCTGTAAGGTGGAAAGGCAGCAGGGCCAGGCCTGTCGGGCGCTGGGCACAGCCAGGGTGCCTCGTTTGCCCACATCCAGGAGCCTGGCACCCGTCTGAAATGCCAGCATGCAGCAAACTGTGAGGGCGTTGGAGAACTTGTGGTGAGTTGTGATGTTGCAGCTCTCAGAAGGGTTTGTTTGTGCATGCATTCCCCAGATCCTCTCACACCACCTCTGTCTCATGAGCCTGCTCCTGAGGTACTTGATATGCTTACTCTACCTTCACGTACTACTCTTGGCATAGGCTTTCACTTGACATTGCTTTTCATTTTCCTGGTACTTGGTACCATGCTTGTTAGCCTGAACAGAAAGAATAACTTTCAATGCCATTTAATATGCTGATTTTCTCAGTTTGCTCTACTTCCTGTGGCTGAAGGGCTTTGATTTAATAAATCTGGATTTTTCAAGGATTAATGCATACGATAATAAGATGGCGCATATAGGAAAACAGATGCTTGTTGAGGACAAAATGGGATTTGGTGAGAAGCGCTATTCCCAATGAAATCAAGAAAATCTTAACCATTGAATAGATGTTAGATTATTATGTTCTGGTAATGACTATCAGAAAACTCATAATTAGAAAAAAACTTAATTTGAATGCTTAATGTCCTGGAATTTCTCCTCAAACAAGCATTACCTAAGTCCATCTAAGTTAACTGGAATGCTGAAATAGTAAAGTAGAAAAATGCATCTTTACTCTTAGACTTTTGAGGGCTTTAGAGTCTAATAGACTAAAATAGCTCCAAGCTAGCATTGGTATTTATCCCCTGAGGTTCAGGTTGGAGTGTAGTTCCCTGTATTAGCATAAGTATTTTGTTTATTTGAGTATAATTAGTTTCAGCTATAAAGAGAGATTTGGTATTTGAATTTATCTTTACTCTTGTAAAGTGGAACATAAGTTTATTTCCAGAAAACAGAGTCACTTGCCAGAACTGGGCAATTTTTGTAGGCACTATGCAAGCTCTTAGGGTGCCCTTTCAAAACCAGCTCATATTAGTCTAGGACAGCACTGTCTCGGGAAGTGACAAATCTGTCTGCTTTGCTGGCTTCATGGTTCTGCTTGCTCCTTTGCATTTTGGTTTTGAGAAGGAAGTAAAAGTCCATTTAATTTTAATTTGGATCAGCTACAACTTGCCTTGAGGTCAGTGAAGGCAACAAAGTGAGAGTACAAAGAAGGAGGGTGAGCCTGAGGAGAGCCCCTGGGCAGTGTCGTGCCCTTCGACCAGCTGAAGGTGACTGTGAAGCTGTGCCATGAGGAACATTATGCACAGAGGCATTCCAGGCAGCTGGCAGACATGCCTCTGGTGGTGTTTTTAGTAAAGCTTAACTCTCTGCATTTTAATCATTCATAATTCTGCCAGTGTGTCCACGTGTTAAGGATAATATATTGGAGTGCAGTCATAAGTCAGCCCACATTCTTTATAGGATTTCTTTTTTCTTAAGTTACACTGCCACCTGTAATAGTGAATATATTTGAATCTTATATGACATTTTTGTTAAAAGGGATACAAATTCATCTTAGTATTTCTTCTTTATTTACAGTGTCTCGTTTTTAGTATGTTCCTGAAACTAAATTTAAAAAGCCAGTTTCTTCTTTTATGTGCTGGCATTCTTCTGCTAAGCTCTTGCACTGTGACATGTCTTATGTTTTTTGCAGAGCTTCTTCATCCTTTCCAGGCTCTGACACAATTTTGAGGAAGTGTGAGTTTCTGCTATTACCAGATGTCTCCTCTTTAAAATAGCTGGTATTACACTTTAAAAAATTTATTATAACTAATGCTTCTTTAGGTTAAAAGTCACTGAATTATGTTTATAATTTAAATATTCTTAGAGCCAATCAAGTTGAGAAATATTTGCAAGTAAAGGGTTCCATGATGTCTTCCTGTGGCATTTCCAAAGAGATTTTGACTGGGGAATACTGTGGACTTCTTTAACCTCTTTGGGAGTACTGGCCCCAAAAAATCAAACCAAACCCCTGATTAGTGGCTCTTGTGTTTGCCACTTTCTGTACTAATGTTTTTACACTTGAATACCAGCTAGATTGAGAGGCCTCCAAGGAGTGGTAACAGCTGAAAGAAGCATTTGATCCATATTCCATGTCTTCAGTGGGAAGCATCTCACGAACATTGTCCTAAATGTCCATTGCCTCTCTAGGCTGTGCAGAAGGACTGTTAAGGGAGAAACCTTGAAAAGCAGAATGAAAAACTGCTACAGAAAAGCCTTCTTGCCAGAACCTGCTAAATTAAATAAGAAAATGGAGAGAAATACATTTCTGCACCTTTACTTCTGAACTTTTTTTTATATATACATGAGTGACTAGAACATTTTGCAGTTTGTTATACTTGGATGCGTACTTTAGACCAAATCCATTCTTCCATTCAAGTATTTTAGCTGTCCCAGATGCTTCCAGGAGAAATAAAATAAAAATTTCACAACTGATGGATAAGTGAAGGATAAATATTTGTAAAATATATGCCTTTTAGGTCCTTTTTGTTTGGTTGGTTGGTTTCGGTTTTGGTTTTTGTTCCTGAGTTCCAGAAAGCATATGAATGCAGAGTCTCTCACTGAAGATTTTATTTCTACTTAGAATCTGGGCTGCAGGGCCAGACACAAACTGTGCACTGGCCAAGCTTTTAGCTCTGTCCTTTCACAGCCTTCCATGTCTACAGTGCTTCAGTGAAGAAGGGTTTCAGGTGGAGCAAGCCCTTAAGCAGAACGGTTCTTGGAGTAGGCTAAAGCAAAAATATTTCATTATCCTTATCCTATGGGGCCTTTTTACAGTTTGTGAATAGGCAATGAATAGGCTCTCCTGCCAAGGTGATCATTTACACCAGAGATTCATGTACATAAAATTAAATTGTTTAGAGAACTGGTTTTATTAGCACTGCAACCACAACTAAGGGGTTTTTTTTTCTCTCAGATGTATAAGCCTTGCTCATTTTTTTTTTGATTACAAATTGTGCAAGGAGTTTGAAATACCTTAATTAGCAAAAATTCTTGAAATTGAATTGCACTAATGGTTAAAATTAAGGACTGATCTAATAGATAACATTGTTTTTTGAAGACAAATGAGGAGAACACAAACACAAAAATCAATATTTGAGAAATATAGCCATCTAAAAAAAAATTAGGTTGTTTTCTGTAACCCAGAGTCCTCTGGCCTCTAGAGAGAGGTGTGCTGAGAAAATATCTTTGTTGAACCCACTCTATGTTTTTACAAAAGCATAAGCATGTTTATTACAACATATAAAGGGCCTTCGACTTTCAGGATCAAATCTGTTTAAACTGAGCACACCAAAGTGAAAAAACACATTAGAACCTTGAATTACGTAGGAAATGTGAAAATTAAGTCTTTCATTCTTCTCTCAGAGTTGGGTTTTCTGGTTTTGGTTTAGTTTCTTTGGGGTTTGTTTGTTTGTTTGTTTGTTTCATTGTTGTTGTTTTGTTTGTTTTACAATTACCACAACATCTACATTTTTTCTTTACTTGTTCAAAGCTGTGTAATAAGGAATTTTTATCAGATGACTCATCAGAGTTCATTTTATTTTGAGTGTTAAGATCAGCAAGCTGTGCAGGTGGAACACATGGTGTTTGAAGTGTTTTTTCTGCTTTATATTAGTGATACAAATTTGCATGTAAAGTTTTATTTCTCATTATAGGCTTAGCAGAAAATAAAGATACCAGATTCATACTTTTTATAAAATGTTGGTCAAAACATATGCTCAAGGAAGCACAGATTCTGTGATTAGTCCTCAAACTTCCATGTTTTTCACTTAATTCTTGAAAGTTAGGGGGTTTTTATGTTGCTATTAAAATTGTAAAAACAATTTATTGTGTTCAAATCCAGTGAAATAACCTTAGTACAGGTCAACTAGTCCACAACTGCACTGAAAGCCCTTGTGCATTCCCAATTTAAATTCTAGAGACCTGATAAGTCTTAAATTATTATTAAATGTGCAAGTACTGTGCCACCAAAGTAGTGAGTGGGTGCTGGCATGCAAAGTTATGTGACATTTAAATATATTTCTAATCTGAATGACTTATATTTTCCAGCACACAACCACAGTCAACGTATCTCTATTCCAGTTTCCTTTGGGCTATTAAACCCTGAGACATCTGGCGGCAAATATTGAGCTCAGGATTGATACTGCCCTTTCCAGTCAGATGGAGACTTTGGAGGAAAAGAGCAATCTCTTTGCTTTGCAGGCAGACAACAACATGGAACAACCATTCACTATCAGCTCATTGGTATGTATTACAAAGAAATGCTTCAGTGGCTGAGCAACTTCTCTTTCAATTAGGAAAAATTCCAAGAGAGCTGTTTAGCAGTGGTGACTCTCAGCTCCATGGGTCTCTTCCTGAATGCTGCCAAGTTCCTTCCATGTTCTGCCTGAACAGTTTTGTTGGAATTTATTATATTTCTGTATGTGTGATTTATGGGGTGTCAGCAATCAGGTTTTTAAGAGGCTGAAATGAGCTTTTTGAACAGAAAGAGTAAAAAATTTCATCAGAGTAAGGGGAAACAACTTGCAGTAGCCATATGGATTCATTAATTAACAAAAAGGTAATGACCATAATAAGCAGCTATGGCTCTTGTTCAGTAATTAGTTCTAACTTCTTAGGCTTTACCTGCCTCATTTAAAACTGGAAATGAAGATTTGAAATGAACTGTTGGCTGACCAGAGGAGCTTATTGCTCTTTGTTTCCTGAACTGTTTCTAGCAGTCATGCTATACATCATGTAGTAGGAGTCTGAGTATTCAGGACATTCATCAAATTATTTCAGTAACTTAAGACAGAGCCTTGTAGAACTCATATGTGGGGGCTTTAAAGAGGACACACTTTATATTGCCTTTGGTAACTTGTACAGCAATTTACTTTTTTTTTTTTTTCCCTACAGTTATTTTCCTAATTTTATCCTTTTTCTGTTGTTTTGGGAGGGAATTAGATCACTTTTCTTTTTGATCACAATTTACTTGCAACTGAGAAATATATTGGAGTGTTTCAGCTGTGGGTAGAGGTGGGGAAACCAATGCCTATTTTCAGAAAAAAATTAGCTGAAGATTTCCCTCGAGCCGCTTGACTGAGACCACTTACTGAAAGTGAAACAGAATATTCTCTTTGCTAACCAGACTGTTCTTTCTCAGAAAAAGCTCGTGGCTATTCCTGACCACACAGACATCTCTGTGACCCCAGAGGAGAGAGTACGTGCCTTGAGCAAGCTTGGCAGCAATATCACGATCAATGAGGACATCACTCCTCGGCGCTACTTCAGGTCTGGGGTAGAGATGGAGCGAATGGCGTCGGTGTACATGGAGGAGGGAAACCTGGAGAACGCTTTTGTGTTTTACAACAAGTTCATAACGTAAGGAACCAGCTGTGGCCACTACAGCTTGTAATTCTGAGTAAACTGAAATGGAGAGCTGCACTGGGAACCCCTTTAGATAAGGAGAAATTTGTTTGATGTTCTGGCAGAACAGCTTTGTTCTCTGGAGATCTTTTATGCTGAGCATGGGCTTTGTTTAAACTTCCTCTCACCTTTTCATATGGCTGTTCTATCCTTGTGTGAACTGCCAGGCATGAATTAACCTAACACACAGAGGTTTGAGTTTACTCTGCCCGGCTATACCATGAGCACTATTGCCCCCAGATTATTTTTTGTATGTCAGCATGTTGGTTAAATACAATTTTTGACTTCAAAAGCAATGTTTAAATAAGATTTCTGAGCCTTTAGTAGTTATGCCCTATGAGCATTTGCTGATCTTAAGGATGGTAGTAGTTCACAACACTTAAAAAGCATGAGAAAAATGTTTTCTTGCTTCCTTTTTACTTTCTTCCCCCCAAGAGGATTAAGTATAATATATTGTTACTTACAGGAATAAATGCAAAATCTACAATGTATGTTCATTGTATGATTATTGTCCTCACCACAAAAGAACAAATCTGGCCAGCTTTCATTATAACTCAAAATAGACAGCTGAAAAATATATCACTAGCAGATTTAAACTTTTAACCTAGCTAGTTTTGCTGTAGGATTGATTGGTTTGTTTTATTACTTCTGGAAGGTTTTGTTGTTTTTTTTTTTTAATGTGCATATTTTTGGAATTTTTAGAAAGGAGACATCCTTTCTCCCTCCTTATTTTCGTCACACTCTGAAAACTAGACCAAACCTTTCATAGCCCACCTGTTTTTAAATGTATCTGTCTCTATAAAATGAGGGTCTGGAGGTGAATATTGTTCAAATTCCTGAAAGAATGATAGCAGCTGTGCATTACAAACTCTTTGCAGCTGAGTGTTGCCATAATTTATCTGTTGGGTAGGTTAATAATTCTGCAGTTAGCTGTGCAGCTTGGTCTGGAAAAAATACCTGCTTTAATGATAGTGCTGCATTCTCGTCTTCCATTGAAGAGTCAGCATTTTGGCTAAGAACAGATAAAGAGACTAGAAATAGGATTTATTACCACTGACTAGAGTGGAGAGTGTTTTTGAGGGATATTTTTAGATGCTGGCTGCTGGTTAGCCCTGTTTTTTTAACCGAACCCAGTGCTAATGGAAACCAACATATATCAGATGTGGAAAATAATCTCCTGTCCTTATTCCGTGTGTCCTGTACAGGTCCATACCATAATGTGTTAGTTTAAACATGTGTGTAGAACCCTGGTCCAAGTCATCTGGAATTCAGTGTTTACCAGTTATGTGAAACTGACTTTTCTGCCAGCATGAAAGCTATTATGGACATTCCTCTGACTACTAAGGCAAACACATGCGTGTTTAATTTTCTAGGTTGTTTGTAGAAAAGCTGCCCAGTCACCGAGACTATCACCAATGTGCAGTGCCCGAAAAACAAGATATTATTAAGGTAAGGTTATGGTTTCCTGGTCTTTATGAAGTATTTTGCTCAGAACCTCTTTGTTTTTCCCAGCACATATAGGCCATAACTTCCTTTTCCCCAGAGCACCCATAGCAGCCATTGCAGCTTCAATTTCTGATACTTTTCTCCATGTTTTAGTTTGGAAATTAAACTATTGATCTAAAACGTGAATGAGAATGCTCTCTGAGTAAGTTGGTAGGCTGTTGGGAGCTCAGGTACATCTATTTCTGAAAGTTTACATATTAAAAATGCACATGTTAACAGTACTTTGTTTGATTCTGGCCCCAATTATGTGAATGGATAATGGTCCAAACCAACTATTGCAAACAGAAGGAGAAATGTGTGGCATTACTGATGTCTGTGCAGTATTTGCTTACTCTGCTAAATAAAGTATATTTTTTCTTTCTTTATTATCAAATATGTATTTACTTAGCTTTCACCAGATTTTTTTTCCCTCCACTTCTATACAAAATGATTTTACTTTTGTTTTTTTCCCCTCTAGAAAATAAATCCTAAATAAATTTTAAGAATAGCCTTATACTGAACTTGAAACTGGAATTGCCCTGTGAGAATTGCTAGTAGGACCATGAGTGTCTCTTTTTCCATGCCCCCATAATTTCCTTGCTTTTTTTCTGAATGTTTTACTCAAAACCAAAACACTTCATGCCAGAGTTCTGATTGTGGACAACATCCCTGCTGAGAAAGGGCAGCTAACATTGCTTTCTCCTATGGCAGTCAGTAGGATTAAGCACACGGTCTCTTTTCCTCCCTTGCCTAAAGCCTCTGAATTATTTTGTAGTAGCCTTCACATGAGTAGAAAGCATTGAGTATTGGTTTTGTTTTATAAGAACTGTTGTGTTGCCAGGTGTGTGACAGAAAGCTACAGCTATAACTACCTCTTCGAAATAACTTTTTATTTTTCTTTTCCCAACTTGGAATTGGGCATATTCAGACATATTTCTGACTAGGAAAGTTCTAGAGAAAAATGCAATGATCCTATGTGAAGCTCTCTAAGTTGGCCTTAGCATTTTTTTATGAATTACACCTACAAGAAAAACATTAGTGATCATACACCAAGATTATTGTTTGATCATTGTTGATCAAACAAGACAGAGATAACAGACTCCTAGTAAAAACACTTATCTTTCCTTGAGATAAGAAGTAGCCACCTCACATTTCAGTAATGTAAATCAATATCTTTATTGAAACCAATGTATTATAGAAGTTTCATAAACTGATGATTTCGTGTGTATTTTCTCTTGCTTTTTTTCCCTGTGAGAAGAGCAGGTTGCTTTTCTGTTTTGTATTTTTTAAAAATCTGTGTTACAGCTGAGTTTGTTTTCCAGGTGGCTCTTTTAAAAAGTGAAAAGTAAACTTACCTATCTTTTTCCCCCATCCCACCTCAAAGAAATTGAAGGAGGTTGCATTTCCACGGACAGATGAACTGAAAAGAGATCTTTTAAAAAAATATAACTTAGAATATCAAGAATACATGCAACACAAAGTAAGTTTTATATGATTATTAAATGTTGACATGAATATTTTTTTCTGTCATATAAAACTTAAAAATTAAGCAGTAAAAGGCCAGTTTTACAGGAACCTAATAATTTCCTGAGCTGCTTAGGAATGACTTTTCATTTCTTCTTTAGAATCAGCTGGTCATTTGAAAATAAGTAATGCAAGCGCGTGCTAGGAAATACATTTGCTGAAATATTTACTTAATAATTGTCTATGAAGATCCAAATGGGTTTTTGGTATGCTCTGATTATTCTGTATAAAGAAAATTAAATTGATATTTATGTCAATAAGTGGAAGAGATCCCTTGCCTCCAAATGTGCTCCAATTTGAATTGAGACAGAACTCACCGAAAACAGGATCTATAGCTTAAAAACTTGTCTTGGAAAAAGCATCTGAAAGACATCTTTTTTTATTCCCTCCATCAGTACCATGTTTTCCATCCTACCTTTGGGGGTATAGTTATATTTTCCAATTCAGTAACCAGGTTCCAATAGACTTCATTTTTATTGACAGGATTTTATGGTTTTATTGAACTGTTAGATTGCTCCTTTCCTTCCATTTTTTGTAGCGTTTTTGGTGTTCTGAGAATGCCACTGTGTTGTGTATGTTTCAGAACAAGTGTAAAACTGAATTTCTGAAGAAATTAGAGCACCAGAAGCTGATAGAGGCAGAGAAGAAACGGATTGCACACATGCGGCAGCAGCAGCTCGAATCGGAACAGTTTCAATTCTTTGAGGATCAACTTAAGAAGCAAGAACTAGCTCGAGATCAGAAAATCAAAGAGAGTGTGGTTATGTCTGAACAGATAGATGGAAGTATGCTGTCTTGTATTTCCGTACCAGAGAACAGTTCCTTGTCTGCAGGACTGCTGGAGAAAAAAGAGAGGAGCGGCACCTCTGGCTGCGCGGGACATTCGCCGCCAGTAGAACGGGTCCTAAAGCCAGCAGCTACTCTAAGTGCTGTTCAGAGTAAGTGCAGACATTTCTTTCCTCCCCTGTTTTATTTTATCGACCTGCATGTGTCTTTATTCGCTGTGAGGATGTCCATACTGAAATAACCACGAGCAGGTTTGTGCAGACACAGCAGTTCCTTACAGTTTCTTCATTTTAAGAGGGAGAGTTGCGGTGTCACATTTTCGGGTTCAGTACCGATAGATGGATATAGAGATGGAGATTTAGTGTCCCAGTGAAATGAAGTCTGAACATTGCCATGGACTTCAAGGGAAAAGAAACAGAACCTGCAGTGGTTCTCCCTGGAATGCCCTGGCCTGGGAGGTGGTCCCAGCTCACTGTCAGCCCAGGGGCAGGCTAGTGAGGGTATTGGGCGGGCTGGTGACTTCAATTTAGATGAGGGGCTTGTGCTGTAGATTTATTCTCATTAGAAGTCTGTGATGTGGTAAATACAATTCTTCTACTTGTAGTAATATAGTATAATATACTGTGTATATGTACTTATTTTGGGGATCTTCACTGTGTTAGTTGTAAATTCCTTTTTATCTCTCTTTCTCTCTTTTTTCTTTTTTTTTTTCTATTCTTGGTTAGCTCAATTGGCCGAAGCACTCAGAGGTGTCATTTTGCCCAGGGATCTCTGTCACAAATTTCTGCTGCTGGCAGAGGCAAATACAGTAAGAGGAATAGAGACATGTGGAATTCTCTGTGGAAAACTGGTACAGTTTAACCCTCACATTTGTATGGGGAAGACACATTTGATAGTGCTTTGTTATCCTGTGATGTACTGATCTCAGAGCAAAAGCAGATATAAATGGTTATCCTTCAATTTAATGAACTTCATGTTATAACCTGAGTGGTCACTTCAGCACTGTAGGCTTGCTTTGTTGGGGAAACATCTGCTCAAAATATGCTGCTATTGTTATAAAGTCTAGCAAGTTTTTCAGCATGCTGTACAATACAGGCTTTTTCAAGTACTTTCTCTGGCATTCATCTAAGGAAAGTGAGGTTTAGTTGCAGGACAATGAAATATAAAGACTGCTAGAATCCACCGGAGTCATCAAATTAATAATGGCACAACAAAACAGAAGTTCCCCCATCAAGCTGTAGAACATCTGATTTTCAGGCTGGTTTTTTTTCTGTTGACCTAGATAACATTAATGTCCTTTGAGAGCAGGGAAAGATGTCATGGCTGATGCTGACACAAAGAATTTTAAAGATGATCCCAAGTGTATTGAATTGCATAAAGAGAAAGAATAGCAGTATTAGTCTTTTTCCAAGTTTTACAGAAAATCATGATCGTTTTCTCAAAGCTCTTTTATGTGTTTTTAATTATTTTAAAGGACAGTCTTTTCATGCAGATCTCTGAGAACATTTCAATACAACGATCTTCTGTTGTGACTAATACTACCCTGTATGTTTTCATGATAAAATGCTAAGGCATATTTTTGGGCACAGTATGTGTGTAGAGCTGCACTGGAATCAGTGGAGCTGGAATCATTGGAGCTGTACTATTTTGTTTTAGCTGATAGGCTGACATCTTTCTTTTGATTTTGATTCAGCATTTATTCCTTAGTTCATCTGTTCCACCCTAAGTCAATGTTTGTTTTGCAGACTCATAATGAATTTACTATTACACACGTAATAGTGCCAAAGCAAACTGCGGGACCTGACTACTGTGACATGGAGAATGTGGAAGAATTATTTGGTATTCAGGATCAGTATGATCTCCTCACTTTGGGTTGGATCCATGTACGTATGACTCATAGATTCTGGTTTTACTATATTGGCTCTACCTACAATGTGGGAAAAAAAGAAATAAACTAGAGAAACAACTGGAGTAATACAAATTGGCTTGCGTAATTCAAATTTTAGTGATGTAAATAAGCACTCATGTTCTCTACAGAGAACTTCTTAATGCAATTGAGGCATCCTGTTGACACAATGGGCTTGCTTTTGCTGGTGCAACTTTTTTTTTATGTTGATTTAGGGGTACTTTTTTATTTTCTAATGCCATGTTCAAAAGTCAGGGAGGGGAGTACTGCGTTGTTTAAACTCTGTATTAATTTTTCTCTTAGGAATTTCAGACAAGTAATTTTCATTTCTGCTTCTTCATTCCATCTTTTCCCCCCACGATCAGAAAGTTGCTTGTATATCTACTTGTGAACATACCTCCATGAATCTCACCCTGAAAAGCCTTCTTTTCTCCAGGTTGAACAATACAGAACAATATAGAATCTGGGCTGAGAAGGATTTTAGAAACCAGCCTGGGGAAGTTCTGAGGCTTTCACTTGTAACAAATTATTTTGCCTTCTTGAATGTATGTTGATCCTGATCTGTAAGAAATATTTAATGATGTTGAGTTTTCCCTTTCTTTTTTGTAGACACATCCAACACAAACAGCATTCTTATCCAGTGTTGATCTTCATACTCATTGTTCTTATCAGTTAATGTTGCCAGAGGCCATTGCAATTGTTTGTTCACCAAAGCATAATGAGTAAGTTCGGATTTTTTATGTAATATTTCAGTATTTTCCCCTGCTTCTTGTCATAAAATTTGATCAAATGCAAAGGCTATGTGTCAACTCAGATGAAGGGCATGAATATTGTGTTGTGACTTTGTTTTCTGTAAGTTGTCTAGAATTGCATTTCAGTCAGTCTCTATGCACAGGATTGTTTCTGCTCCTCTCTCCTCCTCCCTTCACAGACCCAGGTTTAAAATTTTATTTTTTTATATATTCTGCTCAACAAAGTAATAATTACAGGAGCTATTCTTCTGAAGTGTTCATTGTCAATGCCCTACCACAGATCTGTCTTCATTTTGTCTGCTTAAGGATGTGGAAGGAGGTTAGGCTTATTTCTCTAGAATGATATGAAAATTGCAGTTTGCAAAGTGAAGGGTAAAAATCACATTTTTGATAATAAGGATCTATTTTTGTGTTTCATAAATTACAATCTGTATCTGGAAAAAAAACTAGAATAGTTGCAAATATTAATGTGCAGGTTTGTAATGGAAATGTGACTTCATCACATCCCAGAGATGTGATGAAGTCTGCATCCTTGGAGATATGCAGAACCTGCCTGTACATGGTCCTGGCAACCTGCTCAAGGTGACTCTGCCAGAGCAGGGGGATTGGACCAGACAGTCTTCAGAAGTTCTTTCCTCAACAAACTTGTGCTTTTCCTTTGGTGTGCCTGGCATGTCAGGGTGCCAAGGCTAACTCCATTGTTTAGAGTGTGCAGTTCTTCAGCCTTCCCTTCTGGCTTTCTGCCTCAGCAGATGTGAATCCTGTCCTGGTTGCCTGACTTCCTAAATGGGCCCCTCAGGTAGCAGAGCTGTGAACACAGATTGAGAGGCAAGGGCACAAGCACGAGGCTTTCTAACTCTGAGCATACCTTTGCAAATTTCTGCTCTTACAAACCTCTCTCACAGCTGATGCTGATACCCTGTAACCAACTCTAACCTGTAACATTTATGTCGTCAGGCACTGCCCTGTAGTTAATAGGGATCAAGCTTCTTTACAGAAGCTGCTTTCTGTAATGTTTTATTCAATACCTAAAGAGTTGCAGCAGTGCATTTTCGAATGCTTTGTTTTACCTGATTCACTAAAAGTGGGGAGGATGTACTCCTACTAGTCATTTACATAGCTGGTTTAAAGGCTGATCTCTTTTAAGCTGTCCTGGGTGAAATGCAATCCAGAATACATACGTTTCTGGTTTGCATCTGTTCCTGTGTGAAGCAGCCTTATCCCTCAGTGGCCTGACCTGCCTAACAGGAACAGCACCAGTACTATAATCCTTTTTCTCCCCTTCCCCTCATCATCTCTTTCTTTACAGGAATACAACTCCCCTTGATTTAAAATGCCTTTAAAAATCCAACTCAGCCAGGGCTTCTGTGTATTGAAGGTCACCAGGCACCTTTCTGTTCTCCTTTTTTACCTAAGCAATTTGTATGTGAAACCTTGGATGTGCACTCTGGCAGCAGTGTGTAACAGGGTTTCATGTTTTGCTTTTCAGCACTGGAATCTTCAGACTTACTAATGCTGGCATGCTAGAAGTTTCTGCTTGTAGAAAGAAGGGATTCCACCCACATACAAAGGACCCTAGGTTATTTAATGTAAGTATATAACTCAACACAGTTTTTACTATTCAAACTCCCGACCATGGTTCTGCTGCAAACAGAAACTTGAGATTAGATTTCTTAATAATTTTCCCCCTGTTTTACTAATGCATTACCCTTAGTTCACTGACCAAGGCAGACATCAGGAGACTACTTAAGCAGTCATTATCAGCCATAAAATGAGTGTTACAAGCTGCCATTCAAATGGTGGTTAACCAGAGGTAGTTACTATCAGTCACCACTTTTACCTGCTTTCAGAAGGAGCAAACTCCACATTTTCAAATGGGAGTTACTCTTGAGCTCTTCAGTTTTTAAGGAATGAATGCGCTCATCTCTCCAATTTTATTGTCCCAACAAAACATCCCATCTGTTTATTAGTGCAGGTATAAGTAGGTTAAGCCCTATTTCCCTCATTGCCCTGGCTTCTCTAAGCATTTCCCTGTAAGTGCTGTATCTTTTGAGGTTTTAATAGTGTAATGGTGTACGTATGGCTGAGCACTACAGCCAGTCAGAACTGTCTTCCAGCTAACACTGACATTTCTGATGAGAATCTTTACCTTTGAACAATTAAGGGTTTGGGTTTTTTCAATGAGGTTCAGTTCACATACAGAAGCATCTCCTATAGCTTAAAATAAAATGATCCAATACAGAGAAGTCATGCTGAGAGACCTTGGAAATTACCATGTTGTCAGGCTCTCTGAATGTCAGCATTAGTCCTCAAAAAAAGGAGGGGTCGGAGTTTTTTGTTTTGTTCTGTTCTTTCATCATTGAGTGCAGGGATAATGAGAAAACTCTGAAAAAAGTAAAGATTTCTTGTTCCAGGTGTGGTCTTTTCAGAGGTCTTTTACAGACTTAGTTCATGGATGAAGTTACTGGGTATTTGACTGAGATTTCTGAGAGTAATGGGTTGATTTCTTCTGCAGCCGTGTACCCATGTGGTTGGGAAAGACATAAAGATAATTGTGCTGGATCTGAGGTGATACGGATGAACCACATCAACGTTACTCTACAAAAGGCCAAAACAGAAAAATGGATTCCTGGTTTTTCCTACATTTTCAGAAATTACTTTTATATTTATACATTTTAGATTGAATGGTTTGATATTTATTGCTCTAGCCTGTTTTGGAGTTATTTTGTTGCTCTGTCAAGATGGAGTTCAGTGGCATTAACCCTGAATCTGTAAACAAAACTCACCCATAAAACACAACAATAAAATGAACTTCAAACTACAGTAACTGTGTTGAAAAGAGTGATGTTTCTTTTGTCACCTGTTCACATTAACTACCTTCTGAGAATTAGATTTTTTAACAGTGGTTGGCTTTTTGTGACTTCCAGGTATGTACATCTCTTAGAACTTCAGTAAATTTAAGTTATATGTAGTAGAGGCAAATCCATCAGTTGATGTGATTATTTTTTCCCATCCTTTTGTCCAGTCCAACTTCTATAGCTCAAGTTTCAGCTGTTAAGCAGAAAATACTTAGAAACACCCAAATCCTTTACCTGAGAGCTGATCCTCACCATTTTGGGATAGCAGGGATGCATCAGAGTCCCTTGGAGAAATGCGTCTTCTTCAGCAACCTGCCAGTAGAGACTTTAAACTGAAAGACACTTCTTATCCTAAAAAGGACTCCCTGCGTCTATCTAGAGTTAGATAAAAAGATCTAGACAGAGTTAGAAGGAAGAACCATACAAAGTTATTTGCTTTTACAAGAGTTTATTTAGTAACTGTTCCAAGAACCTAGATAACCTATACTTTAAATAATAAGGTTAGTACAAAGAGGTTTGCAACATGAGCTAACAGTCAGAAGCTGGACAAGATCTGGAACCCCGGGGTTATGAAGACATGGTAAATAACAGGTGCTGTTGCAAAGAGTTTACAGTTTGAAAGGTAACAAGTAACAGGCAAGTGAGGTAAACTATTGAGAGAGGAAGATAGGTTAACAAAAATAAATAGCATTCTTTATCTTGAACTCTAATGAATACAGATTGCAGCAAGTTCCTTAGAAGTGGCCTTTTCCAGGTCTGTCTCAGTGAATTCTTTATTCATATATATATATTTCTATGACAGTATTACTGGCTTCAGCTTCTATGCATATACTTCTAGCTGACGTGTTTAAGATTATAAATGCAATCAGAAAAATCACAGAAAAAGAAATTAATCTAAATTATTTCAGCTACTTTGAACACATTACTCCCCACCTCTTAAAAAAAAAGTTCTGAAGAGAAAGTATATTAAGCCAGCTTAATTACCCTTTAGATCTTGCTAGAAATCACAAAATAAAAATAATAGGCTGCACTCATCCTGAGGGCATACAATAGGAAAGTCATGTTTGACCTACTATTAGTGTTTCAATATGCTCCCAAAGGAACAGGTTTTATTTCTTCAAAGAAAACACAGAATTGTTGTGGTACACATCATACACCTTTGGGCCACGCGCTGTAAGAAATTATCTTTTCCAGCAGGACAGCTGTGGAGTAAGAAGTGATGTGGATAGATAATATTTCTGGATAGAGCAGATGCAAAGCAGCTCATCCCAATATTGAACAGATGCCGTGCTCCTTTGGTACTGCCTAGAACTTTGTAAGAGCCACGACTGGTTCTGTCTGCAGACTGAAATGTTTTCTGAGGCTAAACTTTGAGAACATGCAGCCTGACAGATGAGCATCTTCTGGCATTGGTATCATCGAGCTAAAGTACCACCATTTCTGTTAAGCCCAGTAGAGTGTAATAATAAATTCATGTCACAAGATGGAGCTTCAAGCCAGCTGTGATGGCATTGCCACACACGCAGGGCTTGGCTTTTGTTTTTGTTTTAAATAGGAGCAGCAATTTCATAGCGTATTTAAAATTTATTTTAAGAAATACACAGTATCCAATTAATTAGATTAATTACGATGAAGGATTTATGGAATGAAATTATAAGGCTGTATTTCCCTGAATACATTCACACTAAGGAGATATATAAAGAAAAAGCAATTTAAAAGCATTTGCGGTGCACAATGGATGGGCCAGCTTCATCATATTCCTGTTTGCTGATCCACATCTGCTGGAAAGTAGAGAGGGAAGCAAGAATAGAACCTCCAATCCAGACTGAGTACTTGCGTTCAGGAGGAGCAATGATCTGTTTATTAAGAAACAAAAGCATTAAGTATTACTTACTTAAGTCTACTGTGAAAAAAAATACATTTTTATACAAAAATACTAAAGCAGTGATATGTGATAGTAACAAAAACACTGCATCTGTGTGTTAGTGCTATCCATTGCTGCAAGCAGGAAAGTTAAAATTTGTTAAATAAATCTATGCTCTCAAATTCTCCGCATGACTCAGCCTTCTCAGTGACCCCGATCCCTGGTGCATTTGTGCACTCCTGGACACATATGAGAGAAGGGGAGATAATTGCTCTAGACACACATAATGACAGTCCAGGTGGGCTTGAAAAAAATTCAATGAGCTATGGAGCACTCCTTTTGGAATAGCTGATAAAATGTTTAAAAAGCAAAGAACAGAAGATTTGAAGCAGCGGAATGAAAATTACTTTGTCAGGGTATTTTTCTTTTTCAAACTTGTAAGCCAAAGGCAAAGCCAGCATTTCCTCTCTCCCATGTCCATCAGACTAGAAGGGCTGAAGAAGCGCACATACAGCCTCAGAGGAAAATTTATGCTTCTGGGTTCATGGCATTCTTGGGCTACATTAGGACATTTGACAGAAATCAATGTGAACAAGGAAATGAGAGAAGGCTCTCTTCTTCCAGCACCAAAGTTGGTGATTATTTGCTAGATAATTCAGATGTGACTCAAAATATGTTAAAAGCACTTACTTTGTAAAGTGTTGCATGTTTCACTAGATCTTTGAGGACTTTGTAAATCCCAGTTCATATGGTCTAAAAATGATCGCACCATACATACCTTGATCTTCATGGTGCTAGGAGCCAGAGCAGTAATTTCCTTCTGCATCCTGTCTGCAATACCCGGGTACATTGTGGTGCCTCCAGACAGCACGTTGTTGGCATAAAGGTCCTTTCTGATGTCTATGTCACATTTCATGATGCTGTTGTAAGTGGTTTCATGAATGCCAGCAGATTCCATGCCTGGGGAAGGTACAGAAGAACACTGAGGAAGCAACTCCATACAGAGACTTAAAATTGTTCAAGTGGAACAAACATGCTGTTTAATGACTCTTTGGAAGACATCAGTCTCAGAGCTTTGGAAACCTGGAAAGTCATTCTGCAGTTGCCTAAATTATTTGCTTAAGAATTCCTCGGTGTACAGCTCTCCCCCTTACATAACTCCTCCTTAAAAAGAAAGTTGGGGGTGTGGAATAGTTAAGTTTCCACTAGGATTTTGCAGGCAATCTCAATTGTCCTAAGAATTCCTTGTATGGTCTTGGAATAATTCGTTTTCTTTTTTTTCTTTTCAAATTAAGTCAAGTCAGAGACAGAACAGTCAAAATATGTCCTAATACTTCTAGGTATGCAACTACTTTATCTCTGAGTTGAAATTCTGCCTATTGGCAGAACTGACACTGGATTTCTGTGTGACCTAGTTGCAAATCTGCCTTCATGGATGTTGACTAGCATGGCATTATCTTGGCTTTGCTCCGAAAAGGCGATGAAGCGTGGATTCAGGATTTGGAGCAGTCTTTTGGAAAAATAAAAGTAGGTCTTGCTGCCTGCCTGCCCTTCCCACTTCTTTCCAGTCCTGGCAAGCACATACAAACACAAAATGGCAGAGGCCCAATGCCAGAAGGCAGGAATAAACACTGCGGGTTTATTTTGGGAAAGCATTTTGGCTAATTATTTAACATGAAGTTCTTCCCACCACATTAATAGCCCTGTTCTAAAAGATTGTTTTATAATGGGTGCTAGGACACACTTGTGTATAGGTCTGGGTGAGTTAGTAATGGAGCACAAGCGAAAGGAAATAGGGACTTGGTATTTCTGTGCAGTTTACCAAGGCAGAACAGTCACTGAACCTACCAATGAAAGATGGCTGGAAGAGGGTCTCTGGGCACCGAAAGCGTTCATTTCCAATGGTGATCACCTGACCATCAGGAAGCTCATAGCTTTTTTCCAGAGAGGAGGAAGATGCAGCAGTGGCCATCTCATTTTCAAAGTCCAGGGCCACGTAACAGAGCTTTTCCTTGATGTCACGGACAATTTCACGCTCCGCTGTAAAGAGGATTCAATCTTTAAAATGGCATTCAAGGAGGACACAGACACGCTGACTGGTTGTTCCCTTTCATCCTCCAACACCCTCCCCATATTTTAAACAAATCCTCTGCTGGTCTGTCAAGGGACTTTCACGTTGGAGACCTGCTCATGCCTATTCAGCTGCATATTTAAAATACCTTTATAATCCCACTGTCAGTCCCTCTGAGGCCAGCAGGAACAGTTCACATGAACAACGCTCCCTTTCAGCCAGCAGCGAGTCCTTACCAGTGGTCACGAAGGAGTACCCGCGCTCCGTCAGGATTTTCATGAGGTAGTCTGTCAGGTCCCGGCCGGCCAGGTCCAGACGCATGATGGCGTGTGGCAGGGCGTAGCCTTCATAGATCGGCACGTTGTGGGTGACACCATCCCCAGAGTCCAGCACAATCCCTTTGGGAGGATAATGCACGGTTCATTCCCATCACACCCACGGAACTGTTTCAAACATCCGTGCCATGCTCCCCTCAGCCTTACCTGTGGTACGCCCAGAGGCATAGAGGGACAGGACGGCTTGAATAGCTACATACATGGCTGGCACATTGAACGTCTCAAACATAATCTGAAATGCAATTAAAATAATTGTCAACACTTCAGCTCAGTTGAAACAATTTACTGAAAAAGATGCAGAATACAAGGTTTTCGTATTTCTCTATGGTTGGTAAAAACAAGAAAGGAAATCATAAAATCTAAATCCAAAAATATTTGTCCTGTACCATATCTCCCTGTATTTGGCCTATATCTTTATCATATTAATATAGCCACATGCACATATTAAAGATAATTTTGTAACAGTCCTGGGCATAAAAAGAGATGAGGGTGACATGAAGTTTGGACAGACTGGAGTGCTCACATTCAAAGTGGATACAATGACTTTCTAAACTATATGTACTAATACATAAATATGACAGGTGGTCTCTATGTACTTTCCACCTTCCATAACTGAGAGGGACAGACTGCTGGACAGCATGGCTAGCTGGAATGATGACATTCACCTCCTGTTGAATGAAAAGGTTGGATTACTCCACAGCTGTAGTGTGACCTTACCTGTGTCATTTTCTCGCGGTTGGCTTTGGGATTCAGCGGCGCTTCAGTCAGCAGAGTCGGGTGTTCTTCTGGTGCAACCCGGAGCTCGTTATAGAAAGAATGATGCCAGATCTGAGGATAATGAGAGAAGCCAAGGCAAAGAAAGACCATCAGTCAGCAGCTCAACATCACTGCCAGACAGGTGCTGAGCTCCAGCATTCTGCTTACAGCTCTAGATACAGGCTGGTGATGTTTCTCATGCAGTTGTTCTTACTGCCTCCATAGAGACCACCAGAATACCTGCAGAAAGAAAAGCACTATCCCCAGGCTTTCCTACCAGTAATAAATATATGACTTACTTTAAGGACACATAAGCTAAGGAAAATGATTGTGGTACTCTTACAGTAGAAAAGACAGAACAGGACACACTTGGTTCCAGCAATGCTATTTCAATAATGACTGAAAGGGAGACAGTTCCGGGAAAACTAGAGAACATACACAGAGTTCAGTAGATAATGGGTCTCTTGACAGTTTCATCTTTTGGTTTGTACAGGCCAGCCCAAGAATTCATGAAAAGAAGTGAAGATAAATTGTTTGTGAGGTTGAAAGTCAGCTTGTGTTTATCACCTCCACACAACTTGTTCCTCTAAGTTGTAAAAATCTGAGGCCAAGTGGACTGCAGTGAGGAGGTTAATACACTGATAAGATGTAAAACAATCAGATTTTAGTCTGAAGGCCAGTAAGTTTTTGCTAAGCTTGTTTTCAAGCTGGTGGTGATTAGGGACTGGTTAATATGTTTGGCATCCAAAAGATTTTGCTTTCAAGCAAATTCTACAATACTGAGACTGCTTAAGGGCTGGGTGACTCCACACACTTACAGTGTGTTGGGATGTCCTGACTCTTTCAAATAGCGCTGTTTTCACAGAACATTAAATGGAGATACCATTTTAGAATCGTAGAAATTCTATTATCTGTACAGACTATGACTATAGACATGGTTCTGGAAGCTTTTCAGTCAAATACTGGCTCTGAAATGGATGCACTACACTGCAATATTGCTAATCTTCCAAGCATTAAAAAGAATGTGTATAACCACTGCCCTTTACATCAGAATCACATACATGCTTTGCATTTTTGCAGAAACAGATACCTTCTTATATTCCACTTTTTACTAGCAAATTCATCTATTCCTTTTCTTTCTTCCTTCCCTTCTCTCTCCCCCTGCCCCCTTCTCAGTACCTAGCAAAGATCAGGCTGGAGCAAAAGAACTCCTCATTACAATTTTGATGTACTCCTACTGATACTCAAGCTTTAGATACACATTAACCTTGGCTGTTAACAAGCTTCTGCTTGAACCATCCTGGATAGCATGACGCTTTTATTTAAAATTTAGTGGATACTCTGTAAATATTTGGTTCAAGTAGTTCTGTTTACCAGTAGTACACATCAACTTTTCAAAGCTGAAATACCTTCTCCATGTCGTCCCAGTTTGTAATGATGCCGTGCTCTATGGGGTATTTCAGGGTCAGGATTCCTCTCTTGCTTTGAGCCTCGTCACCCACATAGCTGTCTTTTTGACCCATACCAACCATCACACCCTATAAAATAATACAAACTGTGTTAGTCTCTCAGGGAAAAGTGTCATAAACTAAACAGAATATTAGCTGTGAAATAAATCCAGCTGCGAGTTATACTAGTTACAACACAGCTTACTAATACTAACAAATGGAGAATTATGTGTTGCTCTTAAATTGCCAATATTAAATGCTTGGTTATTAAATCTCTGGAGTTCATATTTCCACTACAGTTAAGTAAACAGAACAACTACAATATTAAATGCATCAAGATAAAGTGGAAAAATGAAGTTGTTTAAATGTTTGTTATTATTTAGAGATGAACAGTCTGCTAAATGATAATAAAGTGAAGTAAAAGCAGAAAGTGATATTGTGCCATCTAAGGGTCAAGATGGAGTGATACACACTTTACATTTCCCAAAGCTTAGGTTTCAACATTGTTTAATGCACCATTTGAATGCCATAATACTGTAATTAGGGATGGACAATTTAAATCTACTGTGTGGACTTCTTTACAGATATTTTCAGGGATCCTGTAGAAATGATTAAAGGACCAGAAGTTGGAAACTAGCCAGGATATACACTAGTGTCTATGTTCAAGTCAGAAATAATGAAAAAAATTAGACTATAGTAGGATCATTTAAGTGCATAATATTCCTATCAGAGCTCAGTCATTACAGATTCCAAACCTTGGCATCTCTAAATCTATGTCTTAAAATCCCCGATTTGCATCCCAGGTTTGCAATTTTTAATGGGATGATCCATTCTACATGATCAGGAAAGAAAGGTTCTAGAAACGTGTATTTGTTTCCACTGTAACTATATGGCTTGGTTTTGAGCAATTTGTATCATTCACACTAGCTACAGATGATGGCATTTGAATGCACTTTTTCAACTATGGTAGTTTCCAGAGGCCTCAATTCCAGTCCTAGTTTCTATACTGAAAGGCAGGTATTTCCCCAGTCCTGGAGAACTTAAAATGCATTTGCTGGACATATAAAGTGCTGCATCTTACAAAGAGCTTGCCTCTTTCCACCAGGGCCTTGGGTGACATAGGAGCAATTAGGTGGATCTCCTAATTACTTGGATTAGGTTGTTGTGACCTAGACAAGCCTCTCTAATTCATGCTAATGGTGATCTCTCTCATAAACCCTCTATATTTAACAGCTCAGATAATAAACGTATTTTGCAAACTATTAAAATCTAGTGGAATGCATCACATACTCAAATATAAACCTTGAAGCTAAAGAAATTCAACCCTAGACAGCAATTTCTGATAGAGCTAAATAAATAAATGAATAAAGTCAGAAAGGTTAAGAGGAAGCTAACTGAAAACTTCTGCTTCCTCCTTTAGTCTTCCACACATTACCTATTATCAGCTTTAAGGGCAGTCAGAATTTCCAGCTGTTCCTCTGTTGGGCTTATTTCGATTTTGGGTTGGATTTCTTTCTTGGTTTTGCTCACCAAGTTCTCTGGGTGATTCAAAATTAAGGGGCAGGGTGAAGATGGCATAGAAGGGAGTGAAAAATTTTAAAAGGATTCCTTTTGCAAGGCAAGAGACCTCCTTTGATTCAGGTGAGTGCTCTGCTGGACTCATTTTGCCTGGAAATTCTGTGTTACACGGATCACCCTAGGCTGGACTAGCCCCAGACACAGATGGCCCTGGCTGTAGAGCTGGGAACAGGGCAGCAAAGCCTTCTACAAGCCCTGTAAGGAACAACCAAAGTAGTTCATCACCTGGTGCCTGGGACGACCCACAATGGATGGGAAAACTGCTCTTGGAGCATCATCTCCAGCGAAGCCGGCTTTACAGAGCCCCGACCCATTGTCACAAACAAGGGCAGTGCTGTCCTCCTCCTCACACATCTTCTACAGCAGTGCCTGCTGGCCTTCCAGACAGAAAACAGCCCTATGGAAACAGCAGGGAAAAATTAAATCAGAACCAAAAGTCACACTCAGGCAGCAGAGCCACCCTGGCTCTGTGAAAGTCATGAGAACCCACAAGGAGGGTATGGCTTTGGGAATCACAGGGACCGTGGGGCTGTGGGAGGGAACGGGCTTCCTTCTGAAAGTGTGAGAGGTTTCAACCAGGTCTGCCAAAGGGCTGTGTGCACTAGAGATTATCCAGGGAATTCCAGAGGAGACTTCCAGCCCTGCAGCATGGCCAGAGAGATCAGGGAGCAGCAAATGTTTATCTAAATTTGGTCACAGAAATCCACGGCTGGGGGCGGGAGATAAAAGAGAACACTGGACTGACAGCTGCAAAAACAAAGATTCATTTGCATTGAACTCAGCACAACTTCTCCCGCTTTTCTGTAACCCTGACAAAATTCTGACACGTGGATGGATAGCTGTTAAAGGTAAGAGCATTTCAACTTCCCCTTCTAGTCTTGGGCTTCCCAAAAACTAATTGCATTAAATGCTATGCATTTGCCAGGGGTGTTTTCCTGATGCAGACATCCACTGGTGAAGGTGGCCAATTAAGTTTACATTTAACCTTTTAAAAAGGTAGAAATTTTCCAAATAAAAAAGGGAGGAAAAAAAAAGAAGCATGTCTTTTCCAGTTTTCTTCTAATCACTGAGAAAAATAAACCCACCTTTAAAATTAAGGCAGAGACAGTATGTGTTTTAAAAACAGGCTCTAACATCTGCTCTATCATAATTTCAAAGCAGCTAATAAACTACATTTGTAGAGTGACAGAACAATTTATGTTGGCTCCTTGGCTCCGTAAAAAGAAACTGTTTTCTTCCTCTGGCAACAGGAAGATAATATGGGTAATAAAAATGCTTTGAAGGCTTTGTATTAAAGTCAATTACAGAAACAAGCACTGAATGCCAGGACTCAAGAAGAACTATTTGCTCACAATTTATAGTGTGGTAGAGATTCACTTGGCCCACTCCAAGCCCGGGCTTCCATGCAGAGTTCAACAAATTGCAATGTGTTAACAGCTAAGGGAGACAGCTGTCATCCATGGACCAGCTGGCTCCACATGCAGTCTCCTGCTGCAGGAACACTGGAAATGCAGACAGAAATGAGAATGGGGTCAGCAAGAGCCATGGCCAGCGGGCAAGGGAGGCCACAATCTGCTTAGCCTCTACAATGGATGGAACAAGCACAGACAGTTCTCCCAAATGCTTCCCTTGAGATCCTCTGTCTCTCCCAGCCAGGCAGCCACGAGACATGGCTGCAGCCCTGCTCCTGCAGGCTGTGTGGGCAGAGCTCCCAGGAGAAGACAAGGGTAGGGAAATCCTAACTCTGTATTCCAGATATTTTAGCATTATAACTGTGGAAGGAAAGTAAGTTGCAATTTTTTCATTTATTAAACTCCTGGAGAAACAGGCTCTTTATATTAAACTATTTATTGAATGGAGTACAACTGTTATCTAACATGAATGAACAGGCTGGTTTGGACAAACCATTTCCTAATTAGGAAATATGCTTTTCAGCCGTCTGTTTTTGGAACAGCGTTTGAGGTCAGGGGGGTTGCTCAAACCAATGCAGCTAATGCAATGCCAAAAATCACTTGGGGGAGGGGAAGGAGGGGGCACGAAAGGCTACATTTCTCAGCTTACTGGACTCTAAATGAAAACCATATTTAGTAATAAAGCACAAAAAAGTTGAAAAATCAGACAGAGGGCTCTGCTACCAACCAATGAGTTACAGCTCTGGACTGCCATGGCAGGCAGTAGCAAGACCTTAGAACAGCAAATGTCACTGAGTACTGTGGAAGAAATGAAATTTTTCTCACAAGAAAACAGCAGTCTTTAGCCTCTGTTTTACAGGCAAATATAATCAATCAGCTCACCATCCTCCACAATAAATTATAAAGAGAGCTCCAGCTCCACAAGTGCTGCATGTAGCCTGTTTGCTAATGCATGTTTGGCATTTTACAGAACAGTAGTTTCATATACACAGAGACAAGGATGAATACACATGCATCCTCATTTTATCCCATTAGACACTGCTGATTTGCATACTTCCAGCTCTTTTTGCAGCCACATTCCATGAAACACTCTTTCACCTCACACTCAGTTGAAAGCACTGAAGCAAATCTAAGAAACACTACTACATACACCATCAGGAGCTCTGTTCCAAACTAACACCCCAATGTCACACAGGTTCATTTAAACCAGAGTACATCTGCAATTCCAGCAGTAGCATTACACAAACCATTTCTTTACACAGTTGCTGAAGTGCTGGTAGAATCAGCAAAATTATTAGGATAGAACTTTTATTTCCCTTTCAGAATATAGAATAAAGACAACTCAATATAGATACTACAAGTATTTTATCCACTCAGTTCTAATAAGTCTCTTAAGCAAATTACAGCACAGCAGTACATCCTCCTGAATAGCTTCCACTTGACATTATTTAATTGAAATCCTCCAGCAACCTGTAAATCATTCCGTTGGTTCCGTGCCACTTACCCTGACAGCGCTTGGCTGGGGATGGCTGCTCTAGGGTGGTACACTCTGTATCTGAAACCTCAGAGGTTATATAGCCCCTCCAGCTCTTCTCCTCCCACTAGCCTCCCAAACAAGGAGCAGAGACAGACAGAGACAGAGCTGAAGTCTCTAACAAAACCATATAGGGACCTTAATACAAAAAACTCTAATCTGGGTGGCCACAGGCCCTGGGTCTCTTCCACTGCATTCCAGTGTAGAGCTCATGAAACAGGAGGAGACTTTCAGCTGTGTAAGATAAACACTTAAAACTTCAGGAGAGCTGCTAAAACACAGAGAGAGTGTGCCCACAATAGACATCCTCTAGCAGGAGGATCATGTGCTCAAACAAGAAAGGTCCAGGATTTCACAGTAACATCCAAGAAACAATGAGAAATTGGAAGAGCAGTCATTTATAACAGGGAAGGTCTTTTTAACAAACACCTTGCTGTGATTAAAGATTTTGATAAAAAACAATTAATAACTATTTTTGGCCAGCTAAACAGCTGCTCAATTTTTCTACAAAGTCTCTTTAAAAGCTTAGCATTTTGCTTGTATAATAAATATTGCCCACAGGCTTAAGGGTAGTAACAAAATGTACCGGCTGTTGTACAAGATTCACAGAGAAGTGTTTGAAGGTAGTAAAAATGTTCAGTCAAAAGATTTCTATGGTCTCCTCTGGTCTGTGATGGGTTAGAATCCATTCTGTTTCTCTGAATGCTTATTTTCCAACTCTAGGACCTGTGAGCCAAATTTGCCCTAGGGCTGCTCCACTGATGGCCACAAGTCATAAACTTGTCATAAACTCACATCCCAAATTCTTCATAATAAAGTTGTTGAATTTTATAACTCCAGCCATCTTTTTCACTGAATGTGTTTTTAGCAAATAAAGTAAGAGTTCTCACTGTACAAGTTTTTTCAGCACAGGCCTGGATTTCTACAGCTGTAGCCAACTGTTCTCTGCACACATTAATTTTAGTGAAGCAGCCCTTTCCAAGCCAACAATGTTTTGTCATTAAGTTTGTATGACAGATGAGAAACAACATCTCTTAACTCCAATACTAAACCTTACAAATTCAAAAGTTCTCCAAGCACATAAGCCAAGAGAGCTGTGATAATCCAAGTGAGATCCTTGCTTTGCAAGTCTTGTTACAACAGGGAGAGCACTGTGTGTTTGTTTATGGCATGCTTGCTGCCTAACTGAGTAGGTTTCATACAAGAAAACCTCCCAGAAATCCACAGTGAAAGTTTTTCTGATGTGAAAATTTAAGGAATAAGTCACTAGCAGAGATAGCAAATAGGCAGAATTATGGATTGAACACCAAAAGGAATTTAACTTTTAAGGAAAGGAACTTTTGAGGAATGTAACTGCCTTGGAGAGTCAGAAACAGAAGCTAACAACTGTTGGAACATGAGCTATGCAAAAGCTATTTATTATTTCACTTCCATCATCAGGGCAGAAGACAGAGATATTTAAAAAAAAGAAGGGAAAAAAAAAAAAAAGAAAACTAAAAAGAAAATACCCACCAATGTAAGCAACCCAAAACTGAGGATCTAAACAGGCCTTTTTTTGCATACCTCCAACTGACTTTCAAAGGACAGACAAAACAAAATTCTTTGTTTTCAAACAACACTCAACAACATAGCTGAGAAAACTTGCATTCCTCATATAGAACATATGGTATTACATGAGGGAACCTTGGTCAAGGAGAAGGGAAGTTTCACACAGCAGAACCCTTCAATGCAGGATCATGTCTGATTTCCATATAAACATCAATTACCTTCTAGATCAGAAAACACACCCCAAGGTTTTCAGAAACATCATCCTTGAAATACCTTGAAAATACCTAGACTGGGAGAAAAATTCAAAATTCAGAAGAATCCAAACTTTCTGCCTTACTGAGCGGAAGTTCACACTCCCAAAATAACTTAGTGGTGATTGCTCTATGGTGGACACAGCACATGTGAGAGTGCAGAGCCAAGTAAACACCCCTTCAGCAGAGCTGAAACATCATCCACAGTGCTCCTTGGCACAGCCAGAAATATAGGCAACAGTTTTCTACTTTGTGAACATAAAAGAGACAGCGGCCACCAGAGACTGATCTCCGCTAAGCTTCATCCTAACTGCTGTAACCTTGTCCTGGTGCATACCAATTACTGCTGGTGGCAATGGTGGCAGCAGCAGCCCCTTGGCTGCCTTGAGGAATGGTTATTTGGGTGGAGATCACACATCACCTTCCCTGCCATGGGCACCGAAGATGTCAGGGTGCTCATGAAAAAAGATACAGCTGACACAGAGTTTCACTGGGAGCAGGGAGTGGTGATATGGTGATACAGATTAAACACCAGTTCTCTGGAAGGAGCTGCCATATGAAGGACAATTGTTAGAGACAGGCACAGGCAGCCTAGAAGGAAGAAGTAAGCCCAGAGGCTGACTGAGCAGTAGGGAATGGATACACAGCAACAGCACAGGGAAAAGGCAGAGGTTCTGCCCAGCTGCAGCTCCAGGGCACAATGAAGAGCAGTGCTCAGCAGGCAGCTCGTCTCTGCAGTGGGACATTATGGAAAATGCCAGGGCAGGAAGGAAGGAAGGCAGGCAAACAGGTGAACTATACAAGGAAATTAGGTCAGTCCAGCTCCAGGGACATTATAGAATAAAAGAATTTCTTTTCTTTTTAGCGACTGCATGCTGAAGTTATGATCACACAAATATTTCTATACATAAAAGGTCATGTGAAAAAATTACCTTAGTAGCTCACACCTCTCTTCTCAGTAACTTAGGTCATTGCCAGAGGGGCAGGGGGAGAGGGAAGAATGAACTCGGCATGAGACATGAATGAGAACCTAAAGAGAACTGCATAGAAAATGCCTGAGTATCAAGCCTAGATGCTGGGGATCAAACCTCTGAACCCTCCTCTGCAGCAATGGACAAATAAGAGCTCATCTGAGATAGATAGATAGATAGATAGATAGATAGATAGATAGATAGATAGATAGATAGATAGATAGATAGATAGATAGATTAGATAGATAGATTAGATAGATAGATTAGATAGATAGATTAGATAGATTAGATAGATATAGATGGTATGGGGCATTGGGGTTTTTGTTTGGTTTTGTTTATTTGTTTTTCAAGGAAAAGAACAAAACACCATTCCTGAAAGTAGTTTAGCTTTCCCTCTGGAGGCACCTTCCAACACCAGCTCCTGCTGCCTGTCTTTCAGTCCTTATCCCACTCATTTGTAGAGAAACTACACAGCACAGTTCAACTGTTCACAGTTCACCCCAAGGTTCTTGTCCTTTCTTTGTATCCATAGACAAAACCTATGGTTTTTATTTAACTCCCCCTGAGACCTTCTTTGGTTTTCCATGCTAAACCCTTTTGCAGTCTGCATCACAGGAGTATGTCTGGAGTACAATCACAGAAAGAAAAAGAAGAGGAAAAACTAATTTTGCCTCTCTCTTCAGTATCTTTTCCCCTGATCTCTTGATAGAGATACCAGCAAAGCTCTAATGCACATTGGGAAGTCTCCTATTGACTTCAAGCATCTTTCAATATATCAGTGGAAATTTAGTTACACCTTCCTTAAGTTCTTTCTTTTCAGTAACTCCTGTGGATTGCCACATGGACACGAAGAGTGCCTGGGATGCCACAGCAGCAGGCTGTAGAGCCACCCATGCCCAGGAAATGGGCTCCAGCTGGCCTGAAGAATGCCAGCTCAGAGGCCCAGCACCGGTGGGTAGATGCCATACTTTTTTGGTAAAGCAGGACAGAAGCTGCAGGCTTATCCCAGTCTATAGAAGACTGTGAATAAAGTAATCCCTTTGCTTTACTTTATAAGGGAAAACAACTTCTGAGATGTGCATGGAGACCTTCCTGCCTCCATCCAATTGGCTGTTTAGGAATGAGGCTCTGCTAAATATGTCTCTGGCTCTTTTTTATTTGGGGATTCCTTTCATCTTCATAGCATTAGCAGAATCTCTAAATGTTTTGGTTTGTCTGGCTTCAGGCCCTCTCCTCTATCTCATTGATAGGCTTTACACATCCCCACCCCCTATTTTGAGAAAGACAGGAATAAATAAGCTTTAGGGAGCAGAAAGTCGCTCTAATAACCTGATTCATTGCAGCTGTCACACAGTAAGCATCTGTAAAGTGTCAGATTAACCATAAACTGTCAGACCCACAGATTAGTTTTCCCTGTGATTGTCAGGCTCCTGCACTGGTCTCTCTCTAACAACTAAGACAAAATTGCTCTAATCATTTTCAAATACGGCAGTTTTCAACCTACAAAGTTTGGAAAATAGTTTTGCCCTATTACTTTTGCTGTCTTCCAGAGCTAGAGGAGACAGTGTTTGCCATCTGGGCCTCTTAAGTAAGCTGATGAAGAAAATTAATTCACAACCTTCCTTCATCTTCTTAACAAGGTATCTTCCTCTATGGTAATGTGGTAAAATTATCCTTCATTCAAAATCAAAGGAACATGTTCAAAGTAAAAATGAGATAATGTCTCCCCCATCATCCTTCTTGGATAAATAAACACACATAAGCACAAATCCTGCTGGGTCAGGCTGGTATCCATATACCTCAGTATCCTGTGTCTGAGATTTCCTGATAGCAGATGCTTGGAAAGAAATGGGATGCCTACAGTGGTAATTTGTTTCCTATAGCCTTTCTCCTTCCTTTTGTACAGCAGAAGGACTTCTTGAGACAGGAGTAAATACCCATACCCTCATGCATAACAGATGCAGATATATTTCATATTTTTCTTCCATAAATTTGCCTCGTTTAAATACATAGTTTTAAATGCCTTTCACGATTTTTTTTTTTTTTGTAGAAATAAGCTCTACATTTTGTCTGCAAAGCATCTCCCATAGCTCACACTCCAATTGGTGTAGGCGTGCCTAATGTTACAAGGAAAAACCAAATACATCAGAAAGATAGCCAAAGGAACACTGTCTGTACCAAGAGCTGCCAATCCAGCAGAGATCCTGGATGAGCCCTCAGGCCACTGGCCAGGGCAGGGCTGTGTGCAAATATCAGCAGCACCTCAGTAGCTTGGTCACAGCTCATGCTGACATATCTGTCCAGCATTACACTGTAGATAAGGCCTCACAATAATGTTACATTGGAAGGTCTCTCAGCAGCCAGATTCCCCATGGCAATTAGAACCTCTGCAGCAACAAGCTATCCAAAGCTGTCAAAATGTAAATGACATCTTCCCACCACATCACTGTGGAAAACAAGTGCTGTACTTCTAGAACTACACAGCTTGTGTGTGGGACAGGGAGAGCACAGGGTCCTTCCTCCACAAAACTTCCCAGCTCCACACCCAGCACATTCCCAGACTGACAGCAACAAGGACACCTGCTCCCCGCACATTTTTGCAAGTGCCTGTCCTGTTATTATCTCACCAGGAGAAAGATTTCAAGGGGAGCTCACACATTGTAAGAAATCAGATGGTTCCCATGAGAGAAACTCACTGGAAGTGAGTTTCATGGAGTTATCACTTACAGGTTAAACCTGTGGGCTCTGAATGCTTGGTTATATCACAGCTCAGCTCCTGTATAACCCAATATGCCTGGTTCTCCAGCAAACCAGGAGGAAAAGCAGCTCTACAAGGTCACTTCTTTTACCAGCAAATTTAATAATTTGCTCTAGTGCCAGAGTTTCACTTTTTGGCTCTAGATGATGGCAAACCATGGAGTCACTCTCACCACAAATGTAACCAAGCTGGTACCCACCTCCCAGAGGCCCAGCCCTGGTCTCCATTCCTTTCTCCTGGCACTGGGTTTAGAGCACTCAGAGGTTAAATGTCACTGCTGGGCAGGACAAGGAGATGTGGCCATACTGCAACTTCCTTGTCTTCTGTATGAGTCACTCAGCACAACCTACAAACAGCTGAGAGCACAGCTGAACTTTTTTTTCTTAAACCTACACAGGAACCACTAAATAACAGTGAAGGAATGAGCTTTACATAGCAATAAAGCAAAGAATGTACAAAATATACGAGGAGAAATCTACCACCTTTGTGACTAAAGCATGTACATACTTTCAGAAATACCTTCGGATAAAAAGGAAACCTACTTTTGGAACTGGCATGCCATTATATGAAAGCGTATGGTGTTATATGCAATAGTAAAAACGTAATGTGGCAAATGCAAACATATTTAATACAAGTGCATTTTCTGTGCCAGAAAAAAGAAGTCAGAAGTCAATTCAAAAGTTTGCAAAACTGTTTGGGGTTTTTTTGATTTCAACGCCAGTGCAAGAGGATGTTAAAAGAGCCATCAATAAAGTTGGGCCTGGACATTGCAGCAGGCATGAATAGCCTGCACCCACACAGATGTTACAAATAGGCCAAAGTGCCTCCAGAAAAATCAACACTTACTTTCATTAGCCCTTAAAATGTTTGAGGGGTTTTCCCCAGGAAGAAAGGCAGTTTAACAAAAATTTCAAGCATGTAATGACAAGTAGCTAATTACAAACATGCCAGATGAATACACCACTCTAAGTCAACCTATCACAGCTGCCCATACAGAATTCAGGTAATAACATATAAAAGGAGATAATAAAATAAACATTGACAATAAGGCTGTATAAAAATGACTTCTTGTAAATTTTTGTGAGGAACATTATCAACATAGTTGTAAAAGCCCTCTAAACCCCTTTATATTCTAAAAAATTAAAAAAACAACCCGACTCCAGATCCAACATATGCAGAGTAGCATGAGAACTGCCTCTGAAGCTGAAGGCTTACAGCACAACAGTGCAGAGAAATCACTGCTGAGTGAGTGGAATTCTGTGAGACCAACCACTGGCCATACACCTTAATGCCTTTATCAGTGATCTGAATGATAATGTTAATTACAGAAAAAGGTCACAGATGAAATGTGTGTGAGCATGTATGTATTTTTATAACTTGCTACAGCCTACAATACAGATCTAAGGTCAAACAGAGTCCTATCCAACAGAATCCTGTTTATAATAAGAAGCCTTAAAAGGCTCTTTGCATGTGTGACCTGTGCAGAAGGATTCCTACCCCATGCCCCCAAGGCACTTTTGCTGAATGTCATTTTGGTTGACGAAAACACACCTGGGAACGTGGTGCCTAACTCACTGCAGCTCACAGGAGGGACAGAACTTCACTGGTACTCTCCTGTGCCCCATGTGCCAACCTGCTCTGTCACATCTCCCTGCACTCACCCTGACTGCTGCTGAGCCCTGGAAGACCCTCCTGTTACAAAGTGTGGTGCCCCAGGAGACAGACAGCTGATGATGGTTGGTCATTTAGCACACATCTGCATCTTGTGCTTGCTCTAACATATTCAGTTTATAAACTGCTTCAGTTTATAAACTCACAAAAGGACTGAAGCAGGCAGGCCTTTGGTCCTTGCTTTGCAGATGCATCTTAGTTACATAAGGTTGTTTCTTCTTCCTCTTTCTTACAGGCAGCCACAAGAACTATGGAAAAGTACAGAAAACATATTTTTGTTCAATAATTTGGTTGGTTTTCTGAAAGTGTAAAAGCATTTTCCAATCAAACTTAGGGTTTTCTTTTCCACTTCCACTAAATGTGCTTTACCTGCCCAGTTTTAACTGCTTGCTCTTTCAGGCCAAAGAATAAAATTTTCTTCCATTCCTTTTATGACTGTAAGGAGGACTTAGATACGTAATTCTGAAACAAACATAACCATCCTCCTGAAACATGGAAAAACTCAGAATTCTCTAAAGCTTTTCCTCATTCCAGCCCATTTCAGGACAATTATTGTACCACTGGTCTCAAGGGGGATGAAAACTGTCAGGACTCTGGTCTAACCTGCCAGTGGGAAATTTCTGCAAACTCAACTCCTTTTTGATCCATAACTGTTCTTCTTGCAAGCCAGTAACATCACTAAAAAAAAGATCTCAGAATTATAGTTTCTAGTATGTTGTCAGTCCTGCAAGTACTTCCTGGGTTTCCCTTTCTTTCAGTTCCTTGCTAGCAACTTGTTGAAGCATAGTAACTCCTTTCACTGCTGCAAAACACTGCTGTACAAGGATCCTGAAAATGCCTGGATAGTTTCCACATCAGGATACCAGAACTATGTACAACCCTTCCAGCTTCCTAATTAGAGCTTGTTACATACTGTATTGTATTTAGCTGTCTCTGGGAATTCATTTACAAGGTCAAATGCTCAGACCTCTTCAATATAATATAAATCATTTCCCTGCACATTGATTACTCTGCACTAAACAGCAGGAACACATTGTTTAATACAAGCAGAAAATGATGCAATTAGCAGATGTTCAGCACAAACACATCCCACTTTCTGAATCACATTTAAATAAAACAGTGTTGCTATAGCATTTTATTGCATTAGGAACTGAACACCACTCACACTGCAAATGGCCAGAACTTCTCAGGAAAAGGGGCTGGAAGGAACAGGGGCCAACCACACCTGGGGAAAAGGGCTAACATCTGTATTCTTTTACTCTGCATACAATACAAGCTACTGTTTTCATGAGGGCTAAACCTTCCCTATCACCTTGCTTTTAATAACTTAGAGTTATTCTTTGGTAACTTGTTTTTGTCAGATCCTGGTTTTCAGGTGGCCCCTCTGAAAACATGGGGTTTGTACCAGGTCACTCAGGAACAGTGGGGCAGTAGCTGTGAGGGCAAGGAATAAGCTGCAGGTACCACCAGCCTTTCACTGCACCAAGCTGTGACCCTCCAGGCTCTGCCATGTGCCCAGTGCAGGGCAGACCACCCTGCCCCTGAATTCAGGGATCTGATGGAGAAGGGTTTGGTGGCCAGCCCTGCCTCCCAGAGAGAGGGCAATCCCCAGATATTGACAGAACATATCTTTACATGCTACGCTTTATGCACAGGTACTGAAATCTTAGCTTCAATCAAGGCAATATCACAACTACTATTGATCTCAAAACAAACAAACAAACAAACAAAAAAACACAAAAAACAAAACCACCATGGCTCTCTGAAGTGAGTAAATGAAAGATAAGAATTCAGTCCAAAACACCTATTTCCAGAAGGTAAGACCATTTCCCTACACTTACTGCAAAGGCATGTGTGTTCCTCTTCATTTCTCATATGAAACTGAGGAACTGCTCTCCTTTCAGCTGGCTACCTCCAGGCAGGAAGGTTTCTGAGCATTCCCAAGTTGGGAAAAATGTATGGGAAACCTGTGGCCTTAAGAGCCATGGCCTGCACTACCACCAGACTCTGCTGCCCAGCCCAGGGAACCAGAAATGCATGTTCTCCTGTCCATTCCTCTGCAGATCCTCATCCAGTCTCCCATTCCTGCATCTGAGCTGGCTGACAGCAGGAGAGGCAGCTACTGTTCAGTGTGGAAAGGATGCCTCTTTCAAAGTACTGGCTTCTAAGAAGTATTTTAGAAATTATTCACTGAAAAATAACACTGATGTCTTATCTGGGAATTTAACAGACTGCTTCAGACAGCTAACACCACTGCATTCCTTCTTGTTATGACCACCCTTAGAGATGCACAGCTATCTAAGCACACCACTTAATTGCTGATGAGAACCACCAGCAGAAAACAATCCACTGCATTTTGACAGAAACATAAATCAGTCTGTACTACATACTCAATTCATTTGCTAGAGCTCCTAAAACCTTATTATACAGTGGGCTGTGCAGCTGAATAGAGCAGATATGACTCACTCCTGTAGCTTCAGCAGCTACCCAGGCCTCTCTTCTGTTTGTGCAAACGTGTGCTAGAAGTGGGGGAGTAGGTGAAGGTAGGGAGAAGTGATAACTCCCTGACCTCCAAACTTTGTTCCTACCACAACAGCCCCTCTTTACCAGCATTTAGGTGTTGAAATGCTTCCTGAAGCACAAGTCCTGCTTACAAGCCATGCCCAGGGGACAGACGTTCAGAGTCAGATCACTGCATCCTGTCTGGCTCTGAAGAACGTTTGATGTCACAGCAGATACCAAACTGCATCTGAGATGTTAGTGGGAGGGATAAGCCTTCTCACATCACTGCTGTGTCTTCCCCACCCCCAAAGAATTTCAAAGGTTAAGTGATATCAAAAGAAACCAAAACAAGAGTGTTTGGAGTCTCAGCCACAAGGCACTGCTTTTATCTAAGCCTGTTAGTCTCACTTGTCAGATGATACCCCAGAAAAAGCATGACAGAGCAAAGCAAAACAGTGGAACTGAATTCCAAAGATGTAGTATTTCTTACCATATCGGAAACTACTGCATCCTAAGACCCCTTAAAATGTTTCCTTTAGCTTCTCCTCCTCACTGCCACGTTTGATAAAATGTGCCTTCTTTAAAATTATAATGAAAACTTCCTTGAAGGGTGGCTCTTTAGCATCACTTACTCAGCATGGGAAATGAAGCCATCAGGTGCACCTGTTAAGGTCATCTTCAGATTAAAGGTCAAAAGCAGAACTAAAGATCTCCTTTTATTCACATTTACCTTCTAACTCCAGACATTTCTCTACAGAGCTTTCCTCTTTCATCCTTAGCACAAGGATTCAGCCTTGGATTCATCTCACAAATGCAAGAAATCCACAAATTAAATCAGCAGTGCTCTGTCCAGGCAGTACCTGAAGGGAAAAGCTTTGAACACTTTCTCACTTACCTCTGAAGAATATCTAGCATCCTAAGCACATTATCTCAAAAGCTTTTACAGCTGATCTGTTATACATTTGACAGTTAGCATTTGCTGTACACCAAGGTTTGAAAGTATAAAGCATAGTCTTAGTAATAGCATCTTCAAAAAAAACAACTAAGACCAATTTGCTTGAGAAGAGAGAAAAGATCACCAGTCAGCCTCTGAAGCAAAGCTGCCTGCTGCAAGATCTGGATGGATACAGAGCTCTGCAAAACAATTAAAACAGATTCATTTACAATCTATGAAGTCACAAAGTCAAATTTTATGTCAGCCCATGTACTGTGCAAAATATTTGGTAAATAATGCAGCATTTGGAATCTCAGCACTCCTTTGTACAGTGCACACACAGAGGACTGGGACAGGATGGTCCCATGTCTAAAATAAAGTCAATAATCCACCCTAAGACAGAAACACATCTACATTTATGGTAAGGTTATAGCGATTGGCTGTAGGAGCCACCAGGCATCCAGCCAATTCGCTTTTCCAGTCAAAGGAAATGCTCAGTTTGTTTGAAATTTTTTTTTCTCCTGCTGTGAAGAATGCATTGACGTCATCAAACTGGGTCTGTTGAACAAAAGCATGGATGCAGGGTTGTGTCAGGAACTTGAATTATGAGAAGAAGGACACATGTCTGTTTCAATTTTCTTTTAGAATGTAGTCTATGCCTAGTTCTCCTTTAGCACCTTCTCCAGAGAACTGCTAGAGGAGGCAAGTGACTTGCTACAAGTTTCAGTTTCCACTCTTTAGTTCTAGGCTGTTTTTTTGTTTCCATTCTGTTTTCTTGCTAGTGTGGGGTTTGTTTGTTTTTTTTTTTCAGATAAACAGTAGCATCTCTGGCTCCACAGGCGTGTATATCAGATCACTGTTACTTCTAAAAGAAATACACTGCATGTCAGAACACGCTGATCCGTGATTTGATGCAAGCCCGGGCAGCACCCTTAAGAAAAAAAACCCACAAGTTCTTCATAAATCTCTCTGGTCACACCCCACTTTCCCTCTTCTCTGCTGTCATATCAGCTTCTCCACACACAGAACAGGGTGTTAGGGCCAACAAAATGCTTTGCTACCACATCATCTGACAAAGAACCTTTCACTACACCACAAACCCAGGTGATTTTAAGTAGTACATAGCGGTTTATGAAAAAAGGGAGAAGGGCAACATTCAGTTGTCAGAATCGGGCCATACCACAGCGCAACAGCCAATAGTTACAGTGGTTACAGGTCTTCCCTGGTCTGGGAGACCGTAAAGCAAAGGGTGGAGCATCAGCCAGGTCCCTGCTCTAACGTTTCACAGGAGATCTGGAGATCAACACAACCATCATACAGCTGTACTGAGTAAGAGCTGCTCGTTTGAAGACTGATGACACTGATAATTTCCCAATAGTGTTTGGTGATGCTTGTGACATGAGTCACATCACTGAAGAGGTTTGAATCAAAGATGAAAGAGATACAATCGAGCTGGATGAGTAATGGCCCACTCACTCTTGTACTTGAACAAATGCTCAAAAGGAGGTTGGTTGTTTTTGAACTACATGAGGGAGGGGAGAGGCAAAACAGGAAAGCAAAAGAAAACAAAAGACAGAAATGGAAACAAACCAGAAAACAAACCAACAATGGTCTTCTAATGTGCATTTTAGGAGAATTTAAGTTTGGTGTAACTACTTTGGTTAAGTTATACTACACGATTAATCTAATTGCCCAGTCAGTACAAAAGAACTGCTAAAGATTACCAATATGCCAAAATAAATCTAAACCAAATATTTTTTAAAAAATTAAAAATATCTAATAATTTAACAGAGAAAAATGTAGTAGAAAACTTACGCTTCCTGCCCCATTATTTTCCTTCTGGAATATAAATGTGAATTCGGTATTCTGAGGTGAGATCAGTCCAATGCACATGCTCTGGGCCCTCAATTATATTTTATTGCACCTTGACAATTTTTTCTTCACCTGGAGAGACTAGCTAAGTTAACCTTCTCAAAAAAATTAGCAATCCATAATGTCATAATACACCGAGTCAGCTTCTTTAGGTGCAAGCAGCTTTCTGGAGAGGGAAGAAAAGGTTTGATGCCAGTTAAGGTGTGAATAATGATTCCAACTCAGAAACACTAAATGCAAGAATACTGTGACAATGCGTGTCCAGAATTATTTCTTGGGTGGTTTTGCACAGAATTTCCTATGATAAGTATACACGTGTAGATATAGGACAACAATTACAAGGGGAAAAAGAGAAACTAAACACACACACAAATCAAATCATCACAGAAAAAAAAAAAACAAAAAACACTGTAATTCCAGAACCTTACATTTTTAAAGGTAGGATTGCAAAGGAGCTGAAAAATGTGTGTTAACAGTTCCTCGAGTTGCATCCCACCCCAGTCTGATCCCTGTTCCCACATTAGGTGAGGCACAAGGCCATCTACTGGCAGAGACATACTGCATAGAGCCTGTACTGCTCATCAGGCCGCTGCTGAGACCTGAATTAAGCTTTAAATGAAGGGTGAGTAAATAAAAGTCAATGCTGCC
>VYXD01013949.1:1344548-1427654 GCA_013397195.1 Hylia prasina
CCGCGGGGCGCTGAGCACGGGGCTGTCCCGCCGGTGTCCGCGGCTCGCCCGGCGGCCGGAGCCCCTGCCCGGAGCCGGATCACCGAGCCCGGGCTCCCGCGGCAGCGGCAGCGCTGCCCGGCACCACGGCCGGCCCCAGCCCCGGCCCCGCCGAGCTGTGCCGTGCTGTGCTGAGCCGTGCCGTGCCGTNCTTACATTTTTAAAGGTAGGATTGCAAAGGAGCTGAAAAATGTGTGTTAACAGTTCCTCGAGTTGCATCCCACCCCAGTCTGATCCCTGTTCCCACATTAGGTGAGGCACAAGGCCATCTACTGGCAGAGACATACTGCATAGAGCCTGTACTGCTCATCAGGCCGCTGCTGAGACCTGAATTAAGCTTTAAATGAAGGGTGAGTAAATAAAAGTCAATGCTGCCACTTTTACCAGCCGAAAAGAAGCTGCTGCAACACAAGGAACAGAAACACTGGCCTTATAGTCCCCATTGATACCAACTCAGAATAGCATCTCTCTCTCTTCATTATACATATAAAAACCCCACACAACTGCAATTATTAACTACATAAGGTGTGACTTCAAGTCACGTGCAGACACTGTTGTTTTGACATGAATCTGGTGGCTTCTCAAACATCTCTCAAAGCTCCCTACCTAAGACAAAAACACTCAACCGCAAAGCAGCAACATGCACACAGTCATCACACCCGGGGGGCAGGGAGGAGTGCAAACCACATGCACCTAATAGACTGCAGTGAAGGCACCAGATAAATAGTGCAAGAGGCACACTGAGCTGTCACTGAACCCTGAGCAATGCCTGAGGGCCCAGCCACATAAGGTTTTGATTTTAGGACAAAACGCAATCTCTTCGAGTGATGGATTTTGGAAACAATTCTACCAAGCTTTCTGCTGCAGCAACGATCCAGATCCGGACAACAGTGTTTGCAGTCCCTACTCCACCCCTACCCGCACGCAAATTTCCGCTAAAATTAGCAGCCTCACAGACACACTGATTTGGGTTTGCACAGCAGAAACTAGAGACGTGGAACCCAGGCACTGCACCCAACAGAGCTGCCTCTCATTCATATTCCATGCTGCCACTGGGAAGGCAAAAAGTTGATGGTTCAAGGGTACTCCAAAGGCAGCATCTTTAAAAATGTGTCAGCAGTACCTTTTGGTTTATCCGGAAGTGGTTAAGAAGCCTGAAGTATTTAAAACAGTAGCTATTTTTTGTTGATGTTATATACTGCAGCTAAGAGCCATAACAGCAGAAAAGCTGAAGGGTTTTTGAAAATCTGAGTCATAAACCACTGAAAAATGGTGTTTAAAATGAAAATGCCAGCTCGATTTCAACCATGGTCCTCCCAAGGCAATGGAATCATGTCAAAACACGAAAGCTCAAAACACCTATTGGTAACTAACACCATCACGTCATTTCTAACTCTACAAAGGAGGCCAGACTACCAGCATTTCAAACCACTGAAAGCTTGCAGGAAAAACACAAGAAGTGACTGGAAATAGCTAGAAAATAGAAGTCACAGGCCCAAGCAACCCTTTCAACAAGACAGCAAAGGGCAGTACTGCTTGCTGCAGTGAGTTTAGCCTGTTCTGAGCGCCTGCTCCATCCTACCCATTCGGGACTGCCTGCCCCAAGCCTATCCTTGGCAGTATCCAGGCGATTGCTCCGCCCAGCACCTGAAGCACAGGAATCGAATGCCTCATGCCTCGCTCCCAGCACTAAGGCTGTTGGCTTGGTGACCTCGGGGCCGCGCCTGGCACCCACGAGCTGCCCAGTGGCTGTCGCCGACCCGCGATCCCCGGGACACCCGAGCGGAAGCTCCGTGCCCTCGCTCCCTGTCACCGCGGGGCGCTGAGCACGGGGCTGTCCCGCCGGTGTCCGCGGCTCGCCCGGCGGCCGGAGCCCCTGCCCGGAGCCGGATCACCGAGCCCGGGCTCCCGCGGCAGCGGCAGCGCTGCCCGGCACCACGGCCGGCCCCAGCCCCGGCCCCGCCGAGCTGTGCCGTGCTGTGCTGAGCCGTGCCGTGCCGTGCTGTGCAGGGGGCGGGCCGGGGCGGGGCGGGCAATGTGTGCCAGCATGGGAGGAGCCGGCTGGGCAGGGCGGGCAGCTCCAGCTGTCCCGCCGGAAGGTGCCGGGCAGCGCTGGGCAGCGGCGGCATGGAGAAGGTGCGGGACAGCGGCGGCGTGGCCCGGGGGCTCCTTCCCCTGCTCCTCGTAAGTGTCCGCCCGAGCGGGGCAGCGGGCGGGCGGCGGGGCCAGCCCCGGCGAGGGGGGGACGAGGAGCGCCGCCCGGTTGCTGCTCGCCACCGGCCGTGTCAGACTTCTTGGCGACATTTCAGTCAATTCGGCAGGCAACGTTTTAAGCGGAAAGTTCAAGTTCAGGCATTTCTAAAGGGCGCTAAGTGAAGTACGTGTTGTGTAAAAGAGGACGGAAGAAAAGGGGTGGGATGCAGGTGGCTGTGGGATCGTGAGCTGTAGGTGGTGGGACCCAGGGACAGCTGGCACCACGGTCCGCAGCCTCTCACAGAGGGCGAGGCAGGTGGAGATTGCCCACTCTGCCAGCGGGGAGCTGCGGGACCTGCCCGGGCTGAGACCGGGCTGGGTTGGGAGCCGATCTGCCCTCAGCGGACCCCTAACAGCGAGCTGGGAAAGTGACAGAAAAGCAAATACCTGTGGGGGAGGAGTTTGAACCACTATAACAGGGACCCAGGACAAGCTAGAGGAATAGTCCAAGCCTGGCGTCAGTGTGCAGCATTTACTGGAAGCAATAGGGCAGGGCCTTGCCTTCTTGCCTGAACCATGCCCTGTGCGCACACTGACTCCCTGCAGCTTCTGAGAGCTTCGGTCTCGTGTCTCTCTCATAGTAAAGTTACCGTCACAAAGATCCATTTTGAACCTCAAACAGGAAAAGTAAGGAAGTGTGTCAGTGGCTGGCACAGGGATCTCCACTGGGTGAGGTGCATTGCCCCAGGGGGCTGCAGTGGCAGGAGCTCCAGGGTAGGACACCTGGGGAGAACTGGAGCCGCGTGGATGCCCTGGCACGGCCCCGAGCCCAGGGCTGGGGACATGAGGCCGGGGGCAGCGAGTCCGGCTGTAGGGCAGAGCTGCCGCCTGCCCGGCAGCAACAAACCAAAAAAACACAGTTTGTCCTGCGGTTTATCAGGTTAAAATCAAGTCTTAATGTATAAAACACTCAAATTGCAATCTGATTAACTGCATAACAGGTGGTAAATTATTTAAAGTATTTTAGAGAGTTCTATCCATGCCCCTGCACAAATCATCAAAGTGTAATTAAACACAAAGAAGACTTTTCCTCTTCTGACAGAAGAGTGTATTACCTTATCCTGTACAGGAACAGCCAACCAGTGGCAGAAATGTCAGTGTAGCTCAGTATGTTGGAACTATTCAGAGTATATATTAAGATTTAAAATATTTTCTTTTATAACACTGCTCCAGGGAATATTTAATTTCTGTTCTTATTTTCCAATTGTTTCCAAATTTCAGTATGCCTTAGAAAGAGTCTAGGGTTCCTACATAATTTCTATTTTTAAAAAGTTATTTGTTTTAATTAGCATGATGTTTCACTACTTATAGTAAACCTGGTCAGAGTTTGGCATATTATTTGGTTAAACCAGAACATGAAAACAGTCTGTCAAATGAGACCTCAATTTTGCAAGGAAGTCCACGCTGCACTCAAGTAAAAGAAGACTTAGGCATAGTCATGCAAAATTAGCAATGGTCTATGACGTTAGGAAACATCTGAGTTCTCCATGTAGAAAAAGCTACAAAACATTGTACCACTGAGAGACACACTTGTCTCAGCTTAGAGACAAATTTTAGGAGGAAATGCTCTGGAGTGAACGTTTCCTCTAAAGACAAGGTCTCCAATAATCCCTTTTTGCCAGTGAAGGAAATTAATACTAGGGGATGTAAGTGGAAAAAAAAAACCACAAAAAACCAACAAACCAAAAAAACATCTGTTTATTAACAAAGCAAGATACCCACCAAGCATGGGAAAGAAAAAAAATTGAACTTTATACCCCACTCCCCCCACCCAGCCGCACAGCCAGGAAGCAAGGATGGTGGCTGTTCCCTTTGTCTCAAGGAAGGGAAGAAAAAAATCCACGCAGCAGCTCAGGCAAAAAGTAGGTAGGAACCTGTTGAGCTTCTGGTGTTGGTGTGCTCCTCACAACAGGCAAAACTGGTGGGTTTTAATGTCCTTTCTTTTGCTGGCCGGGGTCTTTCCCACCACCCCCGTTGGCGCCCTGGACTGCAAACCAAAACAGTTTAGGTGGGAACAAAACAAAACAAAACAAAAACAAAACAAACAAACAAAACAAAACAAACAAACAAAAAAAGCAACTGAAGGGTCTCTGCTGGAGTCCAGGGGAAAAGGTGGGGAAAGATAAAGAGAGGCTTCTTGCCTAAGCAAGCAAGAAGACAGATGGAACAAAGGCAACGAACTAACAATCCCGGTGTCAGCCCGGATCATGCCAGAGTTTGAACCCAGCCCGTGCCCGGGGTTCCCAGGCTCCAGCCCCACCTCCTGGTTCATCTTAAACCATTTCTGGGCATACAGCAGGCCAGTAGGGAATAAACTACCATCATGAAATCCCCTCAAGACAGCACTCTAAAGGAATAGGCCAGAGAGTGAACTGTTATGTAAATATTTTGTAATTATGACTACAGAGCAGGCAGTTTTCTGGAAGTTCAAAAGATATACCTTTGAAAACAGGGCTCCTAAATGACTGCATTGACCTTTCTTCCTCATATTATGGAAAACTAATACACACATTTACATGTACATGCATCAACAGCCATAAAATGATGGGATGACCCAAGACTCAAGTGGAAAGTATAAGGGCCCTGGTTCTGGAAACATGTCTGTGCATGTTCCCACAGTAAGCACCTTTAACTTTGCAGTAACTCACTGAAACCCATTTTGTGTTACAAAAGGAAAAAGGGGAGAGTTGCTAGATTTCTTTCCATCTGTCAAGATCTAAGTCATGCTTAGCCTCAACAAAGCGAGGTGAGAGCTGTTAATATCACTCTCAACTCTCCAAATAGTGTTTACTAGGTGCTCTAAAAAGTACTTCTAAAAAGCAAAACCCAACAAAATAACCAATCATACAACTCCCAGCCCCAATATGTTGTTGAAATTTGCATGGGAGTCAGCTGAGATTTGAAAGGGTAATGGATTGAATTTGGACAGTGAGTGTTTAAAGGTGCTGGACAGTCTGAGGCTATTTGCTCTCACAGGCACTAAACACACGCATTTCCCTTGGAATTTAAGAAGCTCAGGGTGCTTCCAGTTGTGGGGAAATACCAAGCCCATTGTTAGGCATTAAAAAGTGGAACTGGATTCTTTTTGTTGTTTTTATAAAATATTTTAGAATGTGAAATACTGATTTTAGAGGTTATTTTGGTGCTAACTGTGAGATTCAGCCCTGGTGGGTGGGAGAAAAAAAAAAAGAGTTGGAGGAAAAATGATGCTGGAGGTTTTGGAAGCAGAAATTTCTTGTCATAGTGAAAGAATTGGAGTAGAGAATCCTCTTAAGAGAATTACCTTTTGGGTGAAATTACTCTTTGAAAAGGCCATCCTGACAGAGTTAATACAAGGGGGATTAATTACAGAGAAAAATATATTAAAATAGAGCTTGTTCTAGCAACCCAACTTTCATGAGGAAAAAAAAGATAGAAACCCCCCTCCTGCTTTTTTAACAGTTAGAAAGTCCCTGATGAGCTCATGCACCTTGGTCCATGTAACAAATGTGGAGTGGAAAAAAAGAAAAGGCCACGTTGTGCGACCATCAGTCTTCTCATTCATCAGCATTTATAGATCAGAAATGGGAAAAATGGCTTACTAGAAATAAAATGTATTATAAAGATATACATGTGTTGTAAAGGTAACAGGGGAAAACAGACTTTTTTTCCTCAGGGTTTAAGATTGTACAGTTTTAAAAAGTCCTGTATGCAAATTACATGTTCACACACTTCCAAAGCTGAGATTTACATACCTATAAGATGTATCTTCCAGAAGCTTTTCAGCTGAAATAGATTGACATGTTACAAAGAATACTTAGAGGAAGGACTGGAGGCCTGAGAATCCCAAAATTACACAAGTACTCAAAGAAATTGAAGTTCTTGTCACCATGCCCTGGAAATGCAGATGAAAACAGGTTTCATAAAAGTGTCCTCAGCAAATACCTGTTGGTGAAAGCATTTTGGAGGACTATGTTGGAATGAAGGAGAGGGAGCTGGTAGAAAGCTCTTTTCATTGGCTGGGCAATGCAAATGCAGAGAAACCAGAACTTTTGGGCTCATATGATAATTTTTGTGGATTCTGCTTAGGATGGATGTCCCCAGCTGGTTGATCTTATTCCTATCGACTGCTTAGTGCAATCTTAAGTCTTCAGTTCAGATATGAAAACTGGTTGGTTTTTTTTAGGTTGAGAAAGTTAAACAAGAGCCTCTGTGAGTCATTCTAGGCTGAAAACATACAACCACTGCTTGAGTATACACGTCATAAAAAAGCACCTATCATCCTTGCCTGTATAAAAGCCCCTAAACTGCTTCCTTTCTGATATTAGTGTTTACTGCTCAGTGACAACAGAAAAAGCAACTAAGGTGTGCACAGGAAGCTAAATGATTATTGACTTTTTTCATTTTTTTTTTCCTATAAGAGACACCAAAATTTGGAAATAGCAAATGGATTGCTTTTAAGAGGGTACAAATCCAGTAGGAAAAAAAAATGTTTGAAAAAATTAGGGTGTTGCTTTAAAAATAGTCTTCAATGTTTTATCATTATTCCTTCTACAGGAAGATGTTGTAAGACATCCCTGCAAGCAGAACCCATGTAGGTGTTTGGTGCTGCTTTAGTGTCAAATTCTGAGAAGTGACCCTCACTTCTTGTAAGTGTACCAGGAAGTTCATCTCCGTGAGCAGGAGCAGAGGGCATCCATCTAAAAATGTTATGTTTTTGTAGCCCCTCATATCTGCATAGCTCATTTGTATAAAAGCATAAACAAGATGCAGAGAGCTTTGTTCATGTGAGGGAACACATATCTGCACACACTGTGTTTGCAGGCGTTTGGTAAAATCAGCAAAGTTTTACTGATATTAGTAGCTTAGAAATCTGTTTTCTTCTTTGATTATATCCTACTTTCTGCATGACTTTCTGGACATTTTCTTCGTGCTGCTTTAGGAAAAAACAAACCAGGTTTTGGGTTTGGAAACACCAACCAACAGACTGGTTGTACATCCCTGACTATATTTTAGTAATTATTTTTCATCTGGACTTTCTAATCCAGTGTTCAGTGAGACAGTTCTCCTAGGCAAAAGGAAAACAAATCACATGAATTTGACACATCCATTTCAGAGCTTCTGTGGAGACCTTAAATTTTTAACATTACACTGGGATTCAGAGGAAAGGGAGCACCCTGAAAGCTTTGGCAGCAAAGGAAGAGAGAGCACCAGACAGGGGAAGTGATGGGCTGAGCATCCATACCCAGAGTTCCTCCAGTGCTAATTATGCTCTTTCAGCTGCTGGAGCTTCACCTCCACATGCAAGGAAAGGCCTTCTTAATTTCAGTCCAGTAACTAATATTATATACATTTTAAACAGATAGATGCTAAGAAAATAAAATTCTTTCTACCTTCTTACTTGTGAATAGACTAGAGGATCAAAAGGAGTGTGGAAGGCAATGGTCTTATTCATTACATCAGCTGGTTTTCAACAGATAACGCTGCCTTCATTTGACAGCCCAGTTTGATATCTAAACTGATTTTTCAGTAATTTAACATAAAGAGTTTTCTGCATCTAACCGAAATTATGGTCAGCATCCATAGCTCCATTATATAGGTATCTCATATTCAGTGCATGCACAGTAAATAAAAAATTCCCCAGAAAATGTTGCTGAGAAGAAGGCAAACTATACCAGTTTTATCCTTACCATTCTTCCTCTTTCTTCCAAATTAATAAAAAACCACCACGGTTTGGCCTCTGGACCACAATGCTTTATTATTATCATGAAAAGAGGCAGGGCAGGGACCACTAGTAAAGTTCTACTGCCTAATAAAAACAAACAAATAAAGAAATAAAAACAAACAAACAAAAAGCACTATGCAATTTAACTTGACAGCACAAAAAATTCAAAGAAATGGATGTGTTGTAAATTAATTTGAACGCAGGATGTCTGTAGTGGTAGGGTTCATGGCTTTAATATGCACCCACTTTGTCCACTAAATCTAAAGTAAAGAACAGTTTTAGTAAGGGAGTGAATATCAGTATGTTTAGTTATAGAATAACACTATTAATGTGACTCTGCTAGTACTAAAACACACCTGCAGCCCTAAACAGTTTTTTTGTCTGATTTTCTGTTTTCTCCTAGGTGGCTGTCCTAATTACTGAAACAAAGTGCAAAAATGATACTGAAGCTCTAATAAAGTACAATAGGAGGATCATTTCCAGGAGGGAAGTTAACTGCCAGGAGGATGAATACAAGTTAGATACTCAGTGTTGCAAGAAATGTAAAAGTGGTGAGTATGACTGTAAGACTTGAGAAGTCATTAACAGGGGACACCACAGCATGCACAATGGCTTTGTGCTGGGATACTGAAGTGGCATGAGGTGGTTTCCTGGATGCAGTGCTTCATTCCAGCTGTATCTTTTTTTGTCACAGGATATAAGCCACTTCAAAGATAGTTCTTGAGCTCAGTGCACCAATAACTTCTCACTACAGTTCTCTCACAACATGCTCGTTACAAAAGAGGTTGAAAAAGTGAAAACACATGCTTTTGCCTACAAGATTCCATACATTCATGGGTTTTCCAATTTTTCATGTACAGTTTTGTTTGGTGTGTTCTCCTTCAGTGTTAAATTGGAGGAAGAGTGGGGATAATCAAATGTCATGTATGCTACATTCCTGAAGTGCATCTACACTTTCCATATTTGGAATCAAAAAGTATTAGGGATTAAAAATGAAATTCTGATGTTAGTCTTAGAGCCAGTGGCTTCTCTCTAAATTGTTGGTGTTTTGTCTCTACAGGTTTTGTTAAAAATGTCACCTGCCCAACAGATATCATCAAACACTGTGTTCCATGTGAGAAGGGAAAGGAATTCATGAATCATCCCAACGACTTGGACAAGTGTTGGAGATGCAAATTGTGCGACAGCAAATTTGGTATGTCTGTAGAAATAGCAACTGTAACAATGACTCTTTCATGCAGGATTTGTCTGAAAAGTCTCCACAATAGATTAATCATGGTTAGCATGTAGATTCAAAACTTTTAGTGGTAGAACATGAATGAATTTGTAAATAATATATTTATCGTCCAGTTCCCTTTCATCAAGCACAAAGTAGGAAGAAAAATAGTTGGTCCATTATTTCTCCTTATATCTGCCTTTGCTTAGCCAAAATCCTTGCAAAGCAGACACTGCAAAAACTGGTTAGAGCCAAGGAAGGCAAGTTGTCCCTCTTCTTCGCCCTCTTTTTAAAAGAGGGGTGTAAGAAGTAATGATGGGGGTCTTTCACATAATTGATAATATTATTTAAAATTGATTGTTGTCTTTTGGAGCCCTCAGGATGCTGTGTGGGATACATGTGTATAAGGCAATCCCTCCAGGGCCAGACCAGTGGCTCACCTACCCCAGTATTCTGCATTCAGCAGTGGAGGCAAGAGGTGCTGTTTAGAGATAACACAAACAAACCTGTCTGCTTTCTGTGGTTTGTTCCCTGCAGTCTACCAGCATCCACTGCTGAGGGAAAGGACATTAGAAGATCTATCCCTACCTAGTCATTTCAGTGTCTATTGATGAGCCCTTTGTTCAGGAACTTAATGGGTGACAGCAGAAATTCACTACCTGTTGCATAAATACCCATTACAGATTTTATTTTTTTTTTTTAATCCATTAAACTTATCACCTACCAGTTCCACCAGGTGTCGTGCAGATCTGCTCTACTTGGATTTAGGGAATGATAATTCTTCATTTGTCACACTCAAAATCAAGTGTAGTGAATGGAGAGACAGTTCTCAACTCCAATATGGTTGTACTCAGATCACCTGTTGGAATATCAATCTCTAGTGCTCTCCCCTTCCTTTAGGACCTCAATATGGATAGAAAATTTTGCTCTAAGTTGCTACTATAATAAGCATTTTTACATGGGTGATGAAATTGGTAAGACCAAAACAATTCAGTATTTTATATGGTCACAATTATTTAAACTGAAGGGAGGAAAAGGGTAATGGGATGGCTAGTCACAATGTTCCATGGACAATAATGTAGTTGAAGAGAAGTCAGTAGACTGACAATAGGCAAGAGGAAAATTACCACTGAAGTTCCATGTGAACCATTCTGATGAACTTTCATGTTCACTATTTCCATGAGTTACTTCAGCACTGGTTTCACAGTAGAGCTTAATCAAATTCTGAAACATAAAGTAGTTTCAAATTACAGAAGGGCAATGAATGTAGTAACTCAAAATTTTGTTTTATTTTTGTATGCCTGTGAAAATGGCTTTCATAGTAGGTAGATACAGTAATTTTTAATGCAGAAGGTTTTTTTTTTTTTTTCATAGATGGAGATAGTATCATTGTATAAACTGAGGATAGGAGAAAATGAATAATTTGTTTTGATTCTTAAGAAGAACACTTGACATGGATATGTTAGCCAAAAAAGAGAGAGTGGAATTCCTCATCATTGGAGGTCCTCAAGCAAAAGTACAACTTGTTGTCTGTCAGGGAGTGCAAAGAGCCCACCTCCATTATCAAGTGAAGAGACTGGCTGTGTGACCTTCTGAGTTTCCTTCTGGCTTTGCACTTCTGAATGGGAAAAAGAAGTTGGCTGTGCTGAATGAGTCCTTTTCTGGCAAGAGCTGTATTGTGTGAGGAGTATTCTGAGCTCTCCTCCAGCAGAGGTCTCTCTGACAGCTCCAGAGAAAAGCCCTGTGTGTGTATTATAAAGTGAAGCCTGGCCAGTGCCAGCAGAGGTGGAGCTAGCAGCAAGTCTGAGGACAAGACTTTGTGGGCAGAAGCCTGCTTTTTCAAACTAATACACTTTAATCTATTTTTAGGTTGGGAGGTTGTAAAGAACTGTACCCCAGAGGAGGACACACAATGTGCCTGTGCAAAGAACCATTTTTGCAGTCCTGTAGGATGTGACAGTTGCTTTCAATGTACCACGTAAGTTTATGCCTTCACTACATATGAAATCGTTAATCTGTAATCACAGTTTTTTCCAGCTGGTTTCCAGACAGAGGCTAAGCTAATCTATAACCTCAGGGAAAGCCTACTAATTTTCATTTGCACCTGAGCTGAGTTCAGTCAACTCAATTTGCAGCCATGAAGGCTTTCCGATGCAGAAATCTTATAGATCCACTGTATATGCTTTTCAAAAAGTGTAATAAACTATCTGAGCTTTCCTGTTGTCTTTGTGTGATCTACTGTTACACTGAAAAATAATTTCATATGTTTTCCCACTGCCACAAAGTTCCATGCCATTTTCATACCTATTAAATTCCAAACCCCAAGATCAGGGGGTTGGAATATGAAACCAGCATATTTATCAGCAAAATATTTCATATTTTGTTAATAAAATATCTTAGCAGATTTTGATTTGCTCTCTTAACAGCTTAAGAGAGAAAAAAATCCCCTAATAATTTTGTGTTCATGTTTTCTGCAGATGTGAAAGCGGTGTAATTGAAAAACAATGTACTTCAGATTCAGACACTGTATGCGGAACGAAAGGTACCACTTTAAATCCTAGCAAGGTCCATCATATGCTGTACCTTGAGAGGCAATTGCAATTGTCCTGTTCTACACACGGGCCATAGTGATTCCTGGCAGCTCAGGGCATGGCCCTACTGGCCCTGTACTGACCTGCAGAGTATGATTTTCCCCTGATCACTGTGCTGCTTTCTAGGGGCAACTCACCATAGGTATGTCTTTAACATGTTTGGCTTTTGTCATTAGGAAACAACAGGAGGGCTTTTAAAATCTGACAGAGTCTTGTTTAAAATTTGATGTGCTGCTGTATTGCATTTCTGGGTTTAACTTTCATGTGAATTTTCCAATGTTCCAACAGAACCAGAAAAGCTGTGGTGGGGCATTGTTTTGGGAGTTTTGGTAGCAGTACTAGCAACAGTAGGAGTAATATTCTGGTGTAAGTAATTCCCTACTTGTTCCTGTTATACTCTGAATGAGATATTCAGATGCTTATTCAAATACAATTTCATATCCTTGGAGTCCAAAGGAGAGATGTCCTGCCCTGGATTTAAAAAATGCTTTTTTTGTTTCAGGCAAGAAAAAACAGAAGGGTGTTACGATCAATGAGCCCCTAAGTAACAGAGTTTACAAACCTTATGTAAGTATTGTTGCTTTGATCATAAAAATCTCAGCTTTATGCAAAGAACCTTTTTCCATTTAAATTGCACTGGGTCTCCCCAAACATTTGTGTGTCTCTCTTCTATGACACGAACGAAGTAAATTTCACCACAAGGATTCTTTTGGGAGAAGTGATAGAAACCCTGTACTTATTTCTTCAGGACTGTTGGAATGCTTCCTAAGTCCCATGACCACAATCAAAACTTCATAAATCATCAGGCCTCCACCAACCCAGGATATTCCTGTCCCCATCCATAATTTTAGGCAATAGCAATTGTGAGGTGATTCCCCAAGCTTACCCAAGTCAAAAGAGATCTCTCTGTCTGGTCTGACTCTCTCACTCATAAAACAGGAATCATGGAAAAAACTAATAAAAATTAAAGAAGTATCATGAAATGTATTTACCCTCTTATATTTCTGCTTGTTTCTACTTCTCTCTTGTTGGTTTTTTTTTTCAGGAAAATGTACCTCTCATAGACACAGGTAAGAGACAAGTAATTTCTCAAAATTCAGTAGAAAGAAAAAACATAGATATAGATGCGTAAGTCCTAAACTAAAAAAAAGGGTATTTTTGTGTAGACTTTGCCACTGTCCAAACCTGTCATTCCAGCACAAAAGTGAACACTTACTAAAGAAGTGCCAGTTCATACAATGCTCATCAAGGCACTTAGTGGCATCATGGAAGTCTTGCCTCAGGAGGAATTTCTGTTGTATAAGGAGAAGTTACTCATTGCCTACAGGCAAATTTCAGTTCTGCATGTGGTACAGAAACTGGGAAACAGCAAACTGTGTTTCTATAACCATGGATAATTATGATAAAGGAGCAGTCCCACAGTGGGACTGAAGATTCACAAACCTACATTATGTTCAGGGGCAAATCCACAGGAGTGATACACAACAGGAAAAAATAAAAGCTCCACGACTGTATCACAAGAGAAGATCTGTCCTGTTTCAGGACCTCTCCCAGCGCTGTTTTGAGAAAAACAGGTACATGAGAGGTGACCACACCTCAATGATAGAGGAGAGAATAGGTTGCAGAGGGAGCTGATAGCCTGTTTTAGGTTGTAGAAAGCAGTATGGATGCAAGCCTAAATCTTTGAAATACATAGCATTTGGTAGGAACATGTGAAAACAAGCCTGCCATTAATGTAAAACATCACACATAAACCATACTGAGTCACAAATACCTGAGCCTTAATCTGGTTTGGATAGGAGAAGTATCAAATCTGAGTGAAGATGATAAAACCCAGTAAGACACAAGGTGCATTCATTTCCTTTCACACTCCTAGATGCTGACCTGAGCAGCCACGTTCCTGATATTGTGGCAGAGATGACACTTGCAGAAGTCAAGAAATTTGTTCGTCACCACCATGTATCAGAACCTGCCATTGACCAAAGCATTCAGGATTGTCCTGGTGATACATCTGAACAGAAGATTAGGCTGTTTCGAGCCTGGTATCAAAGCCATGGGATGAAGGGAGCCTATGGAACCCTAATAAGCAGCCTGAGAGAGTTAAAAATGTGTACTGCAGCTGATAAAATTGAGGAAAAACTGAAGGCAGCTATTTCCAGCTCTCAGGAAGGGGAACGGTCTCCTAATCCTGACACTGAGCAAAGCAAAATTTGCACTCAAGAGGGTAGAAACTCTTACAATGATGGTGCTGAGCTAAGTAAAGCCTACACTGGTAGTTTGGAAGAGACCTAGCACAGAGTAATTTGAAAATTATTTCTGAATATTTTTCTAATATAAATAACAGAGCTTTAAAATGCCATTTTTACTGGCAGTTCTGATTGAACTCAAGTAAGTTATTACATGCAAAAGGAATAATTACAAATTTTGTAGCAATACCTTGCCTTTAAAAAAGTTTTAGGCTTTTTTGGTTGTTAAGGACTGGAAGAAGTTTTATGACTTGTTTACTAAAAGGTGCAATATAAGATTCCAGCTATAGGATTCATTACAAGAGGAAAAATGTTACCAATATTTGAAGAAAAGGTATGGTTTAAATGCACGGCCCTGCATTATTTAATCAATGTAAGGCTTTGCTTACATTAAAAATGCAGGATGTTCCTTTTTTTTGAAGGGAAAGCTCTTGTGTTATGAGTCTAGAAAGGATACCAGGAAGAGTACTTGAAAAAAAACCTTTCCTGCCTTACGCCTGAAATGTAATTTGAAATGTAGGTGTTGCTGTGTAGATTCTACTCTGCTGCCAATACAGTTTCCATCTTTCATAAAAGCACTTCTGCGTGTATATGGAGTTCTGTATATGTGTGCAGGTTTTCTATAGAAAAAGCTTTCAGTTCTAGGTAAAAATTATTGTCTCTCTTGTTCTCAGCAAGGTTTGTAAGCCTCTTCTAATGTTAGAACCCTTCAAAGAAATAGGAGCTGAAGGGTTAGCAGCACAACAGAAACATCATTTCTGGAAGGCAACCTTCAGAGTGTATGAAGGTTTTCTAATGCAAAAACTGATACAATGAAAGCATCTTGTTCATTAAAAAAACTTGCATAATGCATGACTTCTGTCTTTCTTATCATGCAGTAAGTATAGAGATGTCATGTTTATGTTTGCTTTTAACTCAGGTTAGCAAATCAGAATAAAGGAGATCATTCTCATGAAAAAACACCTTACCTTTCTTTCATCACAAAGTGCAGAGGTCTCAGCTCCTAAATTCAAAGGACCAGCATAGTGCTGGCAGCTTTGCTGTGAGGCCTTTCCCTCTCACACACCTGTTTGTGCAAATCTCACAAAGTCTTTCGACAGAAGGGGACACTTGGCTGGAAAGGTTTGATTTTTCCAGGTTACACAGTAAGAAAGATGACTTTCTTTGGCTCTGTCATGAGTTCCCTAGAGAAAATCTCCAGCCAGGATCAGGACTCAGCCAAAACAGGGAGACCTACCTGGGCTTGCTCTCACCTGCCCACCAGTGTGTGGGGTAGGGTGTCACCCTGGTTTTGAGGATTTCTCTAGGCCTTCTGATTTGTCTTTCATATTGGAGTCAGAATTTTTACTTTCCCATACTTTTACTATAAATAAAAGCTTTGTTTTCCTGTCCTTCATTGTTTACATATTTTAGGTAGGCGGAGAAAGTTGATTGCCAGTTGTCTTGACCGATGTGGTTTGGGAGGTGGGATTTCATCCTCCAATCCACAGGCACCTTTGGAAATGTAAAAAATTGAGTTTTGTAAATAAACTCGGGCTTTTCCTGCTTTGCTCACCACCGTGCCCTCGTGAAGTTCTTTTGTGTCGTGTTGCAGCACTAGGGTCCCAAGGCTGCCAACTGACCACAGGACCTGGAAAGGGCAGGGTGGGACTGACCACAGGGTGCCAGAGGCTGGCAATCAACCCCTGCCAATGCTGGGTGCCCACAGCCATGTGGAGTTCCTCCAAAATGCCATATAGCTGAAATGAGGTACCTGGGAAAGCAGGACATGGCCTTTGGAAACAGCTAAAAATCTGTGTATGGCATCAAGCAGGAGCCTGAAAGGAAAATAGCTTTGAACCCATTACATGTTTCATAGACTTGACCTCTTAAAGGTCTCAGTGGCACAGAGCATGCTTTGCCCAGGCCCAGTTTAGGTTGGACAGCTCTTAAGCACCATCCATGCTAAGCACTCAGAAAAACCTTCCACCTCACTTTGGAGCCTCTAATCTAGCTGCATTTTATAGGTGTCTAATCCACTACTATATTGCCAAAATCCCCACACTGTGCTGCTTTTCAAAGAAAAACCTTCAGGCTGCTTCAGTCAGATGGTTTAATAGCCATGGGCCAAGTTTTGCACTCATGGACTGATTGACACCTTGCATTGTATAAATGGCCTGTGTCTCTGCTATCTGTGCACAGCTCTGACACACTGTGACAATGTGCTGCTCCTTGCCCTGTTTTGGCCAGGGTTCACATATATAAGAGAATAAAATATCTGCCTTTCAGAAGAGCAGCACAGCAGTGGTGTCAGCTGTGCCATCTTTTATAGGATGCAGTTGTGCAGAAGCACAGCCAAGGCAGGAAGGAAGGAGAGCTCCATGCTCTCACAAGCCCTGGTAGATAGGCTGCTCCCTGTACCATGTCCCATCCAGGAAGGCATGAATGTAGCTTAAAGCTGTGCTGGCAGATGCTTGGCTTCAGCTTTTTCTTCCCTTGGCTTCTGGCTTTGTCTCTCTGAGTGAAGCATCTGACCAGCAGAAATGAAGGTAGCCCACCTCTCAGGGTTTCAGTGGAGCCAGGGCTGTAACCAATCTGAACTACACTGACCTCAAAATGGAGCCACCAAACCTCATTGATTTCTGACAGTGAAATAAAATGATAATTTTTTCTTTCATCACACTGGAATTCCCCAACCTCAGCATAAAAAGGATGGCTTAAAAAAGTCCCTGAGCAATGAGTCACATTTTCTTTAGGAGAGGTCTGCAAGGCTCAACTCAGACTGCCATTAACTTTGGTGATTAGCATACATCATAATTTTTTCATAACTGGAACACTGTGCATCAAATAGGAGGATTGATTATACTGTGCAGCTCATTTTCCAAAGGAGTCTGTGTGTGTCTACACTGCAGTCAGCAGTGCAGAGTAGAGCTGAAGTTTAAAGTACCTGGACCAGGGACTGAAAGTGATTTAGTTCTGCTGACCTGCAGTAGCACATCCAGATTTCCATTGCCTCCTGCTTCTGACAAAATTTTTAAACTAGGGTTGTATAAAAAAAAACAAACCAAAGCCCAAACTCCCCTGTTTTATGGAAACACAGCGTCAGAAAAGCAAGTGAGAACTGAAACAGAAACTTGCCCAGGGAATGACTTGTCACTTTTACAGCAGATTACAAGAGAAAAGTTGTCTCTTCAGGAAGCCAAAACTTTGCAAAACAATCCAATTTTTTATGCACATTGTACACCCAAAATAATTGTTATCTTAAAATAACTACATAGGAGAACAGGAACATAGAAATAAAAGGCCAGAGGGATGATCTTACTTAAGTTCCCTGCAAATTGAAAGCGACCATGTGTGAGATGTTTGTTCAGAAATTCCAAGGGCTGTTTTGCTGTGCACACCCACACCAGGTGCTCCTCCATGGTGAAAAATGTAGTGCAGTTACAGCTGCTCTTCAAGCAAACCAAACATCTGAAGATGACAGAAGCAAAATCAGTATTACATTGTGGTACCAGAAGAACACAGGAATGGTTAAAGACAGCTCCAGTATACTGGAGTAAAACTGCTACAATATGAAATAAATTCTTTTCAGAGCTATTCTGCAGGCTGCCAGTTCTTCAAAAGATGTGGCTGAGAAATGAAGTGCTCAGTACAAAGAGGCTGAAATGTTTCTGCACAGATAGTATGACAAGCAAAGTGTGAGAGAGCTCAGGCTTATTTCCTGTATGAAGGAGAGAAAAGGAAAACAATACCAACAAATCCGTGAGAAGAATAAAAGCATATTGGGAAAAGTCTTGGAGATAGACAGTTTTCCTGTTTTGAGGGAAGATAAAACCTCAAAACTCACATCCCTCTCTTACTGTTTGTCAATACTTTGATTCTGGACATCAAAGGGAAGCTTGCATTCTTGCTATCCCACTGCTAGCAGAGCAAAAATACCCACCATGTCTATCTAGCCTCTAGCACAGAGCTGTGGTTGAAAATTCTGAGGGATGTGGGAACAATCACAAAACAATGTACAGTCAGTGTTTTCTGAAGAGCTTTTCAGTGGTTTTAGTTGAAATTCCCTTCCAAACTTAAAGCAAGATTTTTAAAGCTTTGGGAGTGCTAGAGAACCCTTTCCCATCACTTTACACAATGGTCTCTCACTCCCCCAATATACCAGCAACTGTGATAAAGTGAAAATTATTTGCAGCCTAGTGGGGAATTAGCAAAAAATGCCTGTGACCAAAGGGCTGTTGGAAAAATAGGCCCTGAACAAATACAGGAGAGGAGTGAGTGATGAAAAGCAGTGGCCGGAGGAAACCAAAGGCACAGACCTTGGAGAGACAGCAGTGAGCATCCCACACCCCAGGGGCATGCACACACAGAGATCCTACCTCCCACATCCTCCCACAGTGATGTCCACATGGCTGTCTGTAGGACAGGATAGATCCACCAGCATGTGTGTCTTTGGGATATGAACAAGAAACTGATGAAACTGAAGAAGTACCCAGTTTCATTTCCTGCATATTTATCCTACAGTCAGTGATGGGATTGATACATTCTCCAGATTATCAATATCTGAAGATTTATGTTTCTTGGTCTTTTCCTAGTCCTTCCTTAAAACTACATGAAGATTCCTCTCTGGACTTATCTCTGGGATAGCTGAACCTGCAGGAAACATTTTATGATACTCCTCAAATTGCTGTGAAGCACAGTGAGGCCCCTGACATGCCACTGGCTGTGCCCTGGCACCTGGCTCTGCTGGGTGGTGACCACGGCTGTCACTGCAGCTCCTGGGAAGCATGGCCATCGTCTGGGCTGTCTCAAAGGGCCTTGAGGTTCCAGATCTGCCTCTAAGATGCGAGGACAACATCTATTCCTGTACTTTGAGGGAGCAGAAGGACAACTAACTTCATACCAGACAGTGCCCCTTCATTTATCCATATGAATAGTGATCACTAAATAACTCAGTATTTTTAAACTTCCCAATCACATCTCTTGAGACCTAAATTCCTTTAACTTGTTTAACCAACCGCGCCGGGCAGCAGGGGTTGTTCGGGGGCTGCCCGGCCGCTCTCGGAGCGCACGGGGGCTGCAGGCTGTGCTGGCCTGTCCCCGCGGGCAGGTGGCAGCCTGTGCCCGCGCTGTCCCCGCGGGCAGGTGGCAGCCNCTGCCGCGCTCCCGCTGTCCGCGCCTCGGGGGAATCGCTCCCGCGGGGACACAAAGCCCGCACACCAAGCGAGCCGCGGACGGGCTGGACCAGGGCACGAAGCCTCTCTCTGCCAGAGCCCAGCCCGTCATTGTGCTGAGCCAGCGCCAGCTCCGTCTTGCATGGGATCCATCAAATCATGTTCCACAAGGCTTAAAACGACGCCTACGGTGTCGTAAGGACTGTGTGGGACAGCTTCTGTGACAGCCCGCAGGTCTGAGGAGGAGCGCAGCCTGACTCCCTTCCAGCAGCCCTGGGATTTTAAGGCGGCTCAAGGGAGTCCCACGCTGCGCGGCAGATCCCTTGGCATCGCTACTCCTACATCTAATACCACATGGAAAAACGGTGTCACAACAGCACATCCCGGCTGCAGACTGAGCTCTCTGACATCTGCGATTGGCACCGTCACTGAAGGACGTGCTGCAGTACCTCTGCCAGCATGAACGTGCATTGCCTTAATAAATATTCACTAATAAATTAAATCGGTTCAGATTTAGACGTTCACTTTGATTCTAACTTACACAACTGCCAAACGACAGTCAGAGGTAGGCGTTAGCAATGACTGTGAAAGCCTAGGGAAGACAGGATGTCTGTCCTGAAGTTTGGCCTTCTAAAGGGTAGTCTTTGTATCACCATAATCAAGTGAAAAAACAACTGGTGAAGCTGAGGGAGGAGAAGGAGTGGGTGGTAACAGTTTAGATGCTTTTTGGAAGAACTGGCTTATGAATAATATCCTTAATTACTGCAACATGCTATTGTAAATGGTCTTGTCTTCTTTCTTTTCCAGGCTCATAAGTTAGGCTATCATTTTAAATAATTATACATTAAATGCAGTCTTAACTTCTGTTCTAGCTACACAAATGTTGGGAATAACCACCTCATGAAGTTTGTTGCCAAGATTTTTTTTAAAATCTTACAAAATCTGTGGCTGTTGCTTCCATCAGAAAAACTGAAACAACTATGACTGCTTGAAAATATATAATCATGTATCAGGAGACATCAGACACACTGGTATAAAAACCCCATAGAGCAGAGAGCAGCCCATAAAGCTGCTATAAGGAAAGCAATGAGCAATGTTACTCAATGCCACCCAAATCATAATAATAGGTTACATGGACAAGTACACACAGGCGGTCTTTGGGGAGCCCAGGACGAGCAGTCTGATGAACAGTTAGATTAGCAAGTGCTTCCAAGGATTCCTGAGCTGTGGCCCCACTGCAGGGTCCCTGGGGCCAGTGATTGCAGTTCAATCACATTTATTGGGTGACCCAGGGAATATACACTGTAGGGAACAGCAACATGCCTGGAAAATTCGTGGAGTTATATATCCTCTTATCATTGCTTGCCTTTACAACTGTAAGGCTATTAACCTGCTGTCAATGCAACTTTTTAAGGTCTCTTCTTATTTGTAAGTGAGAACAGATGAGTGACATAATGAGCTGGAATATAGGGGCTGGACACAAGATAAAAGATCTGTTCTGCATAAGTCAACAGTCTTTCAGAGACCAGCTTCATCCTCCCTCATCCAAAGACATTCCTTCACAATCACAATAAAATGCACAGACCTTCCAGGCACTGCTGTTTTCAACATCCCCTAACTCATCCAGCTGTAAACCAACCACCAACAGAACATCCAAAAACATTTCTCAAAAAGAAATACTGTTTTCCTACTTTTTCATCTCAGCTGTGGATGCATTTCAAAGAAAGATAGTAATGTATAGATTGTTTCCCTTAAATGCAGGAAATGGTTCTTCCAAATGTAACTAATTCGAATTAAATCAATACATTATGTTTGGACAGCAACCAGCTGCAGAATATTTTAGCAAAGCAAGTGTTAGAAGCTGTAAGTAGTTCAAAACAGGACTTCAAGTGCAGTCCTGCTCTATTTGGTTTCAAGTTAACTCTTAGGATTGAAGAGACTATTATCACTAGAAAGCAAGCAGAATTTTTCTTTTCTAGGCAGCATTCCACCTGAGGATCTAATCAGTCATCAGTGAGCTTACACTCACCACTTAACAAATCTAGGCAAACTTACAGAAAACCTTAGTACAGGTAAATCCACAGGGCCATCCATGACAGAGGCAAAAAGCAAAGCAGACTTTTAAAATCTAAAACTACACGCACTCTTGGAACTAAAGGCATTACTTAAAATGCAATGATGCCTACCTTTTTGGTATCTTGACACACTATCAAACACAGAAATGCAAGTTCTTCCTTCTTCTTCTCTAAGCTCACATTAATTGGTGCTGGAGATATCAACAGTGACAGAAGCTGTGGCAGCACTTGGCTGGAATAACCTTCTCTTCTCTGGAACAGAAAAGTGCGGGCAAGTCCCTCACCTTTCAGAGCATAAGTCTGGGCTCTTCCAGGACAGCTCTTTCCTCATCACCCTCCTTGAGCCTGTTCCACGAGGTGTACTGAAATATCCATTGCTGCATAAGTTTGAGATGGATTCTCTCTGTTCCAGGGTATCCTAAATGATCAGGTTGGCCACATGTCACAGGAAAGGCAGCCAAAGAATCATCATTTGTAAACCCAACAAATGCTCAGGGGCTCAGCACTGAGAAGTCACTAGTTGACTCTGGCATCTACTGAGACATTAGGTACCTAAGTTTTTCTGTGGAAATATTTTGGGTTAGATTGCAGGAGTTAGCAAGAATAAAAAAAATGCTGTGAAGAGTGTTACACTGTAAAGTTTCTTACTTGGTCACACTACACTATCCTTTGGGATTTTTCTTTTGTATTGTTCTTTTTTCCTAATAAGGTATCTGAGACTTTCTTCTTTGAGAACAGCTCTGTTTATAATATCAAACAGGAAATTAAGTCTTCCAGCTAAGGTGAAACCCAGGAATTTTTCCTGTTGAACAATGGACTCCAGAGAGAGTTCCTATTTAGATAAGAAAGGGCTGGAAATTCCAGCCACCTTAAAATAGATGAACAAAAGTCCTTCTGCTTTAAAAGCTACTGGTACTTTCTGAGACTGAAGGTCATTTATGCCAGTCCTTTGCCCTGAGGAAGGGTTAACTAAATGTTTTTGTCCTATCTCAGAGATGGAGACTTCAAAACTCCCCATATTGATATTTCACAACCTTTACTCTTCAAAACTATGTCTTAATATCAAAATGAACTCCTAAGTGTATTTCCAGCCCTGCCATACTCACTACAACATGGAGAAGAGATGGTTCCCACTCTTTAACAGCAGCCTTTTGCATATTTGAACATCATTGTCCTGCTTTTTGGCTCTCCTATTTTTTGTCTTGCACCTTTAGGTTACAGAGCACCAGTTTGTCCAGCTTTTCTTTGAGGGGCATGTCTTGTATGAAAATGGCAAGCACATAAAAATGAAAGGAACATTGTTTTTCTCCTTTTTTTGCATGATGACATTAGCAGGATCAAGCAGGCTAATTCCATCACCCTTGAATTTCCCAATGGTTGCCTATATCTGAGACTTGCTGATTAGTCTCCAAAGCAAGAGTGCACTTTTAGATATATATATTTCTGTTTCTGTATGTATTTCTATATGTTGCAATCCACAATTCAACAAGTAGGGACTTCTGACTTTCCCTCACGTGGCAGTAAGTACTCTATGGGATATAAAACATCTAATTCAGGATTATTTTCAAAAATCTACTACTCAATTATTCCAATCTAATTCTGCTAAATCTCCTGTATTCATTACCACCCCAGAAAACTTATGCAGTTAGTGTTTTAGTGCCACAAATACTTGGCAAAAATATAACATCTGAAATGAATTTCCTTGGCTCATAACCAGGCACGCTTTGCAAGCGTGAAGGTATTTTACACAGGACCAAGTTTGCTGTCACAACCAGACCTTGGCTTAGCCTGGCTTTTTTTTCACATATCCCCTGGGAGAAGTCCCATGGAGTTGGACTCTGTACAAAAATATTGGGTATTACTGTGCTTTGGATTTCATTTCCAGAGGAAACATTGCTTTCAGCAGGATGAAGTCTGCATTCACCTAGTTTAGAGAAGTAATATTAAAGAACTCTGTGTATCTGTTTCCTTTTTTCTGCTGTCATGCTAAGGGTCTGCTGAGGAATGCTCTCTTTTCTGCCTCATCCTTATTGCAAGAAGGCCACAAATATGCAGTTTGTTTCTTAAAATGGATGATTTTCTGTTACTCTGTCAGGTCTTAAATACATTTCTTAACTTTTTATGAAATCATTAAATCACTGGAAATGCTAAGAGTTATCAGATCAAAATTACAAGAAAAATACTTTATGCTAACCAGTGACCTTTAACCCCTGCCCTTTGCTGTCATAGCTTTGCTGCTTTACACATCTTTTCACTACTTAGTTGCAAGATACAAGCAGACCAGTACCAGGAATTGTGACTAGTCAAAAATTATCTCTTTCCTAGAATTAGTCTTTAAAATTTAGTTTCAACATAACTCTTATGCTCTTTCTGAATCATTATAATTATTCAGCTCCCTCCCCTCTGTTGGGACATTGCAGGCAGTCAGAGAAGGGGCTGCCTTTTAAGGCAGGACTCTTGGTGTGCCCTGCCTGGGGCTGCTGTCCCCAGGGGCAGCCAACACACCGTGCTCCACCCCACATCATTGCTCTGCAGCAGCAGCACAGCAACAGGAGCTGTGGAAAACAACAGTGAATCAGACAGAAGAACAAATGAAATAAATACAAATATCTTTAGATACAAAAATAAAGTTTTCTCTTGGATATCAGTAGCGAATGGTCAACCTCCTAGGAAACAACACCTTCCCTAAATACACAAATACAGGTATTCATTCAGAGAAGGTTTTAGGATGTGTGTAGATAAGAACTTCACTGCTCAGTGCCAGAGGAAACTCTTTTTAAAAGACCTTATTGTTAAAATAAGATCTGAAATTAAGTTAGATATTTGGGTAACACTAATACCAAGTGCATTAAACCAAGCAAGGCAAATAGGTACTCCTGTCCCTAATTCAAAGGCATAATTTTATACATAAATATATATAATGGGTTATAAGAACACATGCAATAAATAATCCAGATGAACAAAACAAAGAAGAATACTGAGAAGCAGGCATTGTGTGCCCTAAATATCACATATCCATGTGTCCTGCATGCTATTCATTACTGGTGGGATTCCTTTCACACCAGGGGTTGTCAGCATCTTTAGTGTATATATCATGTGTATATCAAGATCCCGCAGATGTAATTATTTTGTTCACTGTATCCATCACTACCCTGAAGAAGATCCCTTGTCAGATGACAATGGTGAACCAGTTTACTACCAGTATAACTTTGGATTCTAGATAATTTCTGGAGCTCTAGGTAGACATCTAATCATCCTTTTGGATCCACATCCCTAGAGATGCTCCATGACTTACCATCTTGGAGGGAAGCTCTGCCACCCAAGCTGTCTGCTGGCTGCTTTGGCACCTTTCCCTACACAAGCAGTCAGACTTGCTGCATTCTGATGAAGTGAGAAGGAAATGAAAAAGAAATATGGGAAATGTTTAACAGAAAGCCCATTTGAATGCAAATAAAGTAAACAGCGTGTGCCACAGTGACAGATAAATGTTTGGAAGAGCACAGTGCTAGAGGGCTGCCAGCGGTCACTCAGCTGAAACAGCTCCAGGGACTGGGACATCAGTCACAATGTTTACCATAAGCCAAAACACAGCCCAGCTCAGCAAACCAGCCAAGCACTGAACACAGCCAGCATCTAAAAAGTCATTATGAGGCCTCTCAGGTTGGTTGCAGTTTGAGATGTGGTGACGTCTGACAGCAGTTCATCTCATCAGCCTCTCTGCACTCCCACTAACCTGCCAAAGCTCTACATTTGTAGCAGCATTTGAATATCCATGTTAAAATACACAGAGCACTACTTGCAAGTGCACTGTAATGGCAGACATACAGATATGTCGTATTTTGTCCTTTACATGCAATCTTTTTTAATGGCTGCAGTGGTACAGATGTTCAGAATATAAGCAACAGATACCAAAATTCACTTTCCTCTTCTAAAAATCTGATTTTCTTCTTCCATCTGTTCATCTGTTACTTTTAGTTACATCAGGTAACAAAAAGCTACTTGCACCTCCAGAATGAAAGCAGCAAAGACAGTAGTTCATCACGGAGACCAACACCTCCCCTGGTACCACAACACCAACCTAATGCCTTCCTGCCTCCCCCAGGGATCAGCAGCACTGCTGACAGCCAGGCAGACAGACAGACAGACAGACAGCAGCTTTCTCTGTGAGTATTCAAAATTGCATTATCACACGGCAGATATAGGATAGTCCATAGGGAAACAGCCCAAATAAATAGGAAGAACTGTAAATAAATGGTAGGAATTGTATATGGGATGCACACAGGAACCTAAGATGAAGCAGGAAAGGACTTTGCAAGAAACCAAGCTGAGAAGAAGACAGGCATAGTAATATGGAGACTGTATGGGAAGAAACCATAGGTAAACAGGTAAATTATTTCTATTTTTAAAAAGTAACTGTAAGTAAAAGGAAGAAGATAAGGGATGCTACCAAAGCACAAAACAACAGGTCTTATGGCTGCCTGTATATTTGTTTGACATTTTTCTGCCCTGGCCTGACCAATGTCAATATAAGGTGTTTCCCATGCCATTGCTTTAGATGACACACCTAAACACAGCGAATATTGGTTGTGTAGCTACAGTGAAATAAAGAACTTCATTATTGACTATTGGCACTAATCAAGCATAGGCCAATTAGAAGAATCCCTTGTAAATTAATAGATGGAATTTTCCTTACATTTAGATGGCTGACATAACTCATTCACCTCTATAGAATTATTTTTTATCATCTACTAGTGCAAGATTCACTGGAATTGCAACAGGATGATTTCTCCTTACCACAGGACTCAGACCAGACCTTCCAGACAGCTGGTCTGCAAGACTGTCTGTCACATTGTGCAATGGCTGCAGAAACTTTTAGTTCCATTCCATGTGTGGAAAGAATCAAAATAGAGAACTAAAGAAGAGTCGAGTTTTGAGATGTGTAGGAAAAAGCCCAAACCAAGGGCTGTGATGTGTTGCATTATGATACATCACAGTAAAAGGAGTTCCTATTACCTAATATGCAAGAAGAAAGGAAAAGGAACTACAATATGTACAAGCTCGACACTTAATGAGATGCTGCTTCAAAATAATTCCAGGCCCTAAATTTAAATAGAAACTTGGCTTTTGCTTTTATAAACTGGAGAAATGTCAGTATTCAGTTTTGCCATTTTCAAGTTAAAAAAGAGAAACAATATAAATATTTTACTTATTTTCAGAAAGCTAGATTGCAGTTTCAACAGCTGCAGCCATACCACTTCAAGTGCAAGATAAATGTTTTGCATGACAAACAATGTGACAGTGCCTTCACACAGGCTCCAACTGCATATACATTTCTTCCCATCTATCACCTACCTATTCTTAAACCTCTTAAAGCTATCTCTTTTCTTCAGTTGCACTTCAATTCTTGTCATGGCCGCTAGCCTCTCCAGTGCTGAGGACAGAAATACACTAGAATATCTCACCTTTTTTGGCCAGCATATTTCCACAAGAGGAGTGGAGTGGATAGGCTGCTACTGCAAAAAAAAAAAAAAAAGGGTTTTGTCACACACACACAAACTGTGTGTGCAATGCACAGACTGTCAGTGTGGTGCTCCTTGAAAGCAGTGGAGCTACTGTTCAGGCATGGCACACCCCCCCAGTGAAGTGTGTGCATGCTCGGGGGGGACACCAGCAAGGAACAGGTTCCCATTGCCAGAATATTTTGTGCAAGCTACTGCCAGCCACCCTCTTCCTCAGGTGTAACCTGAGAGCACACAGGGACTGAGCCAAATTGTTCTGGTAAGATAAATAGCTTGTACCTAGGCACCTTGATCTCCTCAGCCCTTCCTATCTGATATTTGCCCATCCTTTCCTAGCCTGGAAACCACCATGTGCACTCCGGGATGACAGGCAGAGACAGTTCCTAGCTTTGTTCCCATAACCTGCTAATATATTCCTGGAGCAAACAGGAAGAAAAACATCAGATGCTTTGCCTGGCCTTGAGGGCCTCTGCTTCCCACCTGGCAGAGGTGTCAAGCATCCTGTTCTGCACAGAAACTTTCCACATGCAACACTGACCCTGCAAGAAGAGGAATTTTATCAGTCTTTCCTTGAGGTTCTTCATTTTCTCTCCTCTGTCACAGGTACATTCTAGACAGTGACATAGACAGAAATCCTGTGGGTTTAGTAGAAGTGTATTTTCTTCCTAACCCCCAGCTCTTCTGTCCTAATTAGCAGAAGGGATCAGAAATCCTGCCTTTCAGGACACATTGCTTCCAGCACTGCACTCCTATCATGGCATCCACTCTTACCAAGGGAAATAGTCCACATTTCAAGCACCTTTGTGAAGAATTTCTAGATATTTGCTTTTCCACTGTGGCAAACCTAGGGTGTCTCTTTGCTTTCTTCCCTCAGGGAAAGGAAGTGACCCTCTGTGTCTGGCAAATTCACCATGGCATACACCACAATGCATCTCCCAAAAAACACTTCACAAGAAGAGCTTATTCTCAGTACTATTGACCAGAGTGAGTTTGCTGGGGAAGAAAAAATAGTCTGTTTCCACAGTGTCAGAATGGTTTTGTTTCCTGCCTTTTTAATGGAGGCCTCCTAAGACTGCTTTACTAAGTAAGAACAACAAAGCTAACATCAGTGAGAAGAAATAAAGACATATCCAGGATATGTATGAAGCAGTTGAAGTTTATGGCACCAACTGAAATATGGACAGAGAAAGCATGTTGGGATCAGAGATGGGGAGAAAATGAGTTAAGTGAAGAGCAAAAGCTGCCTGATTGTGTCATGTTTCTGTGTCAGTACCTAACAGACATGCTGTGGAAAAGGGTATGGCATGCAAGAAAGAGAATCAGCAATACCCCTTGACAGAAACAATTCCAGAGTATGTAGAATCTCTGACATTCTGATGAACAGCTCCAGGGTGTTCTGTGTTCTCATTTTGCCAACAAGATACAGAGTGTTCACTCATTAAGCAGCAGCACCAGACATGTTTATCCTGCTTTCATCATTATTTCATGATGGGGGAAGACATGAATCTCAGCCCAAGCTCCTCCATTGCTCATCTGACCTCTTCCTCTTCCTTAAAAGATGCAAGAACAATCTTCTGCCTCTGTCCCTTAAAAACCCCAGCATCTGGTTGGTCTAACCAGAGCTAGCTAAGTCGCTCCATCTTCCCTCTCCACCCCTTCTCACTTCCCCTCCTGGAACAGGGTCCCTGTTCCACTGTGCTGATGGTAAAGGCTCACCCACCCCCAGATATTCCACTGGATGTGACCAAAAAGGAACGAGAAGAACATGTCTCACATGGGCTCAGTGTATGAAATCTCGTGATCTGCCTCTTCCTCCAAACTCAGCACGGCACAGTGCCTGCAGTTTCCATGTGTTTACATGGAAGTGGTTTGGTTTTGTCTGGCTGCTTACTTGTCATTTGCTTCCTCTGTTTGTCTGTTTTCTCCACTCTAAATTCTCATCCTAAGCAAAAATTTTATTGTAGTGGTGGGAAAATCCTTTTCTGGCCATTATAAAAACCGTGCACGTGCTGCAACCCCTTCCTCCCTAGTCTGGGCTCTCTTAAAGTCAGGTGCAAATATGAACATTAGCACTGGGTATAAGTGTCATCTCAGTGTCACAGGAAGTTAGTTTTTGGGTTGCTTATTTTTTAGTTTTGTTTGTTTGCTTGTTTGTGGTTTGTTTTGGTTTTTTGGGTTTTTTGTTGTTGGTTCTTTGGTTTTGTTTTTTTTTTGTGAATCAGGGGTTTTTTAACTGACCCTGCATGAGGACACTCAAAATCATGGAACATTAGCCTTACTTCCTCCCAGCACCTGCCAAGCAAGATTTCTCATTTCGTTTTCCTGCAGGGTGTGCCAGCCCCCTGCCCCAGGACACCATGCACCTGGAGATGCCACCCTGGCATGGCATGAAGGCACTGGCACCAGCCCAGGTAGCTCTGGCTGGATGACTCAGGAAGCAGCTGCCAACAGAACTGATGCCATTTCCAAGTCCCTCTAGCTTTCCTTGCCTTCTCAGCAGAAACTGGGGTTCCAACACCTCCCCAAGGTCACTGACAGAAGCTCTGTGCCTCAAAGCACTTTCTCACCTCACAGACCCAGGGGAACTGTGGCTGCCAATGGGAAGGGGACCTACACCTGTACACACAGAAGAACAAATGTAGAAACTATGTAGAAAAAATACCCATCATATTTGGAAACTACAGAATCAATTAATTATATGCAAACTTTAATCTCATGTGTGGTTTGAGCTCTCAGTGAAATCACAAAGATTTTTCCAGTAATGAGGGGCATTAGTAAGCCCAAAACTAATTCAAAGATTTCAAGATTCAGAAGAACCTACATTCTCAGCTGGGTAAGTGGGAGAAGGGCTGAATTCAATACATCCACACTGATGCATAAGAAAACTTGCTGCTCACATTGCTTAAACCTGTGTGATGACACTTATTAAATGATCAGAATCTAAATATAAATTTTTCCTCCAGGCACTACTGAGAACATTCTAGTTCTCAACAACAACTCTCAACAGATCAAACCCAGTGATTCCTACAAAAGTTGCAACAAGCAGTCACTGCAGCTTGTATTTTCACGATGTAGAGACATTCTCGTACCTCAGAGACTCAAGAAGAACTTCTGGTAGCATATTACAGCCAAAATGTTTTGTTGATTAATGTGGCAATTCATCTTCTGTGCTACAATTTTTTCTCATAAGAGAGAACTCTCAAGAGAATTAAAAACAGTCTCTGCGGGGGAAAAAATTAAACAACACAAACAACAAAAAGCCAAAACATAATCCTTGTTACAAAGTTAGTCCCATCCAAAACTCTGTGTCTGGTTATTGCTAATAGGAAAACTATTAGAACATTTGGTCAAAAGTCAGGAGGTCAGTCAGTCAGCAAAGGTTACTCAGGAACTTTGCCACAGCAAACTAATAGATGCAAATGGAAACATGACTGGAAATTGCAGGTTTTATCTCAAATAAAATCAACTGACCAGGAAGTCTCATCAGAAACAGAAGTGCTCTGCACTCTGCAACAGCCAACCAGGTGATTCTGTTCTTATGTACAATGAACTCAGAGGGAACAGTTCCAGTAGGTTCCCTGGAAGTAGATCAAATCTACCTTGACTAATTATAATTAAAAATAAAACATTTTTAATGACAAATCATTGACTAGGATTAATTAAATTTTACTAATATTCAAAAAACATTCAAAAGCCTGTAGAAAAGAAATTTTTGTCTCCCCTCATCAAAATGAAAAAAAAAAATTCTAGTTTGGCATCAGTGAGGATTCCCTTGGTGCTGACTGCTTAAAGCACAGCCCCAGGGTAGGGAAGTCCATTTGCTCAAGAGACAATACCATGATATGCCCAGGTTTAGTTCTGAACCATAAATCAATCACCACTTACATAAACACCCAATTTAACTGAGTTACAGACAAATCTCCTCCAACTCCCAGAAGAAATGACTGGGAAATTACAGAGCCCACAGCTCACTGAGCCTTAATTTTTGCACTGTACCCCTGAGAGGCACAGCCCAGAACTTCACCTTTAGACCTTCCGGAAGCTGTTGTGCAGCCAACATCAGTTAAGAGGCTGGAAATGCTTCTGCAGGTGATAGGGTGCCCACACTTGGCAAAGTCCTTAAATTTGCATACTTTTCTTTTCAAAATTCTGCCTCAGCAAGTTGCTCTGGACGTAACATTCAAATTATAAAACAAGCCACAAGTACTTTTCTTCAAAGATCCCCTTAATACCATCTAACTTAGCTGGCAACAACATCAATAATGTTACATAAGAATGATAAAAGTGCCTATTTGCCAACAGAGAACTCATTAGACATAGTTATGTTCTGACACCAAAAGGCAGAGCTTCTCAATTTCTATTCAGCTGCTCCAATGGAAAACTGCCTGTAGTCTTAGCAGGTGCTGTTCCCAGTCCATGGAGCTCTCCATGGATCTGTTGTGCATATAAATGGACATTTACAAGACAAGGAACTGTATGGCATACATACATAATAGTATGTATGAACATACTATTATGTCCCTCAAAAGATTTGTGGAATAAGAAACAATTTCTACAAGTCACATTGCCTTTTCAATTACTGCCATCAGAAATCTTCTAATAAGTGTTTGATTTTTACTAATCTCATGCAAGTTAAGCAACACAAAGGATAGGAACCTGTTATTAAGACAAGCCAATAAAGTCCTATGGATTCAGAGTTGTCCCAAGGGCTAGGCTAGAGTTATATAGAAGGATGTAGTTTGGCTTTTTCCACTTTACCCAAATTAAATCCAGACAGATACTCGCAGCATACTTTAATCTCAAAGGAAAACATCAAGAATTAAGGAAGAACAGACATTCAGAAAGACTGCTCCTGAAGGAACTGATCTTGTGGCTGCATTTCCAAGGCAAGGGCTTCTGGGGTTGAAGAAATTCCATGAAAGTGACCTTTAGATTCTTTATTTCTGGAAAGATATAGAGGGAAAAGTCAGCAGACCCTTCCAACACCAGCTTTCCTCTTCTTTATAGCAACAAAGAAACCTTAAACAAGAGCTCCTGCTCTCGTGCAGACGAGGGCTCTGCAGTACTTGGAGGCCCCCTCAGGAGCAGCATGACAGAATATCCTGCGCTGTTTGTATGGCTGGGGCACCAGCTCCTGCAGCCCACAGCAGGGACCTGCTCAAGGGGTTTATGGCACTGAGCCATTGCCACAGGCAGCTCACAGAGGCCACTGTCTGCCTGGGTGAGGAAAGCTATACTTAGCAGGCTGGGCATGGACTAGAGAATCCTGCAGCTCCATTCCCTCTGCTCCACTCTGCCTCCTTTTCCTGCCATCACAGGGCAGTAAGACAGCCAAGTTCAACCCAAACTTCCCTATGATCGCTCTAACCATGTGTGGAAGTCAGTCTTTCATGCTGCTGCCTCCTTGTCCCAACAGCTTTACAGGCTCTGCCCAATCTCAAGCAAATCTGACAACAGGATACCAGCCACAGAAAGGGTGTTCTCCAGCTTGCAGAAAAACAGATAAGGAGGATACAGATTTTATAGTGAAGAAAGGAGTAGAGTGGGGATGCCACCTGGATTAGACACTGAGAAATCCAGGCACAAGCCATGACTCCACAAGACAAGCACGGCACTAACTCTGTGCTTGTGCAACACTCTCAGTCATGCCCGCAGGAATATCCAGTTCGGATACTTATCTGGGGCAAGTGGGTATGTCATCAGTGCAGGAAGTCAAAATCGGGTCTGAACTGCACTGTGCTTTCACACCTGGAGAAACTTGCTGTCCTGGAGATTGTTATGCCACCCACCATCAGGTTTGCTTGAAGGCAGCCATAAGCTGGGTAGGACACACTTGGGAAAAGGAAAGGAGTGGATAGCTGACAACTGTATTAGTCACTAACATAAATCTGTTTAGACAAAGATTACCAAAATATAACAGAAGTAACTGGCAAAAACTAAAGCTGCTTCTGTAAGTGTTTACTTATGAAGCAGCTTCTATAAACACAGAACTTTCTCAAACCTGAACATAATGGAGATCATTTAATTTTCAAGGCAGTACAAGTGTGTTATGCAAGCAAAGATTGTTCAAGAGTTCTCTATTTTAAACATGAGAGCATTAGAGAAAGACTTAGGGAAAAACAAATACAAGATTAGAGAAATCTTGGATTACACTCTATAAAAAATTTCTGTTTGTTAGACTTCTGTCTTCCTCTGCATTTTCTGCTCTACCATTCAATAACTTATCAAACATAAAATCAGTTCTTTTGTGCCTGTAAGGCATTCTATGTGAAGGAGAAATATTAATATAATGATGCAGTAGAAACAGAAAAGTAGTGTGGTTATCCACCACCACATCTCAGCAATTCTGGCATCTGTAGTAAAATTCATATTTTGATTATGGTTTTGTTACACAGAAAATATGTGGCAATACTGCCTTAAAGCAGTGCCTGCTACCTATTTCATTCTGGCACACTGACCTTCCCCACCATGCCAGACCATGGAATCAAGGAAGAGATCTGACTTTATAAAATAAACCAAAGATGACCAATTCTCTTTTTTCTCCCCAGCATTATTTTCTCAGGGCAGACAATTTCCTGAGGCAGCTCACAGGAAAGCTGGGCAAACACTTGCACCAGTGCTCCTGAAAGAGCAGCAACATGCCCGAGGTGCCTGAGGTCTGGAGCAAGAACATCTTTGCTGATATGACATTTAGGACTTCCTGCTGTAAATCTTCAGTCTCAGACTCTGGCTGGGCTATGTGAAAAACCCAGCTGTGGTCTTCTGTTGCCAGACTGGGCTTGCCACAGGTAGAACAAACAAGCTGCTGATCCTTTCCAGAAACATCCCAGCATCTCCAAAAAGTTCTGCCTGTTTGTAATGGTGCCTGCAGGATTTATGGCAGCATGTGTTGCCAGTGTGACACGGGGTTACCCTGCATATATTTCCATCAACCCATTCTTTCAACCCATTTTTTCACCTTCTGCTCCTCTTTAAACACAGGTCTACGCCTGATGGTTTAAATTGCAAATTTTCAACCAGTTTCTAGTCATTACAACCTGATCTTGCCCTCAGATTTCATCTTCAGCTGTGACTTTATGAGTTACTTGCCTCAGTCCCTCTCCACCCCCTTGTTTTGTCTGTCACACTGTGTGACAGCTTCATATCTTCCTGCTGAATCTCACCCCACACCACGAGCTCTGCTTGGGAGCCCAGTGGAGCAGCCTGTGAGCACTGTCAGGACACCTCGTGGTGGCTGAGGGCCCCAGGGAGGTGCAGTGTCACACAGGTGGCTTTGTGTGTGCTCCAAAGAGGGCTGGCAGAGAGCAGGGCCCAGGGTGGGGTTGGCTTGAAGGACAGCCAGAGACAGCAGCAGGGAGGGGAAGGTGTCCTGCCCATACTCCCAGGAGTTCATCCATGTCCTGAGCAGGATGGCATGTCCTGAGGAGCAGGCCCCAGGAACTTTACAGGTGGTGCTTTCCTGCCCTCAGGGAGTTTGTCTACCTAAGAGAAGCAGATAGGATTTATGGGGGAGAACAGAGAAAGAGGAGGAAACCCTTCATAAAAACGGGACTCTTGGGAGTCAGAGCAACCTCAGCTCCCCAGTAATTCTAGGAGATAGTTGAAGGGCATTGTGAGCTTCTACCTGGCTAGTAAAGAGCTTGTCCTTCCCACCTATTTAAGCTTTTCATTACTTTCTAGCTTTATAGCTGGAAACAACTTACACAAAGTGCTGCTGCTCCCATCTCCAACCCTGCTCTGGCCTGAGGCTCTGCCTTTTGTGCCTTCTGCACCTCTGGAGCAGTGCCACATCCTTGTGACAATTCCCAGCCTGACGTCACAACATTCTGGTCACAGATGTCATTTCTGCCCTCACTCTGCAAGAGGTCCAGAGGGACACCTCTCACTGTGCCTGCTCAGCAGCCTTCCTCCCTGCTGCACATGTTCCTCCAGCTTCTGGAGCTGGCACTGCCACCAGGATCACAGTTACAGTTTTTGCTAAGAGAAGCAGACACAAGACAGGCACAGCCTGTCGTGGCTGCTGAGAGCTCTTTGTAGCAAGGGTGCAGTGCATACCAGGACAGCTGGCTTCCTCACTAGCCCTCTGGGGACACTTTTCCCTGCTCACATCACCTGGACCCATCTGCTCTTGTCTGACCAAGTCCTGTGATGATGGGTGCTGTTCTAAGCAAGTCTACAAAAGATATTTGTGGAACCTCCTTCCTTTGGTATGTCTGACTCTCCTACCCCTTGGATCCCACTATATCAGTCCAACCTGCTCACACAAGAGGTCCTGTCCAAGGATCACAGTGCCTCTATAGCCACAATGAAATCATGCACATTCCAGTAAAGCATCATTTCTCCCAGACATGCTCTGTACAGGATCAGCACTGCTCTGGCCTGTTCAGTAAGTGCCTACCACCTCACAGATGGCCCAAGCAGAGAACTGCTCCACTTTGAACAAATTAGTAGAATGAAGAGCAAATGGGAAGAAAATGACAGGTTTTATTTTCTCATTTCAGGAGTACTGACGTCCTCAGATAAAGCTGGATGAGCACTAGTACTTATCTATAGCCTAGTGACTTATAATGACTTATCTAGATCCCAGACACAGAGAACTGACTGGAAGCCACTTTCTTGGACCATGATGTGACTGCCATGAATCAGAACCACACAAGTCCCCCGGCGTCTTGCACAAAAGCATCACATGGAAGCAATACAGGCAAGACCATGCTGAAGGCTGATGCAGTGCAGTGATAAGGCCACCCCTGGAGCAGTCACCTCTTCGCCTCTCCAAGACCTGTATTTATCTCTGCTCCATGCACCAACCCCTCCAGCACACACTGCAGGACCCATGACCTGGGGGGGTCAAGAGCAGGCTGCGAAATACACCTTGTGTCTGATCATCAGCAAGACTCTGTCAGTGATTTTATGCAGTCACTCTGCAATCCCCGCCTTGCATACTGCCTAGCACTGAAGGCAGCTCAAAGACAATAACATCTTTCTGTGCACAGAGGCTGTAGAAGCTTAGCCAAGCCAAAATCCATGCTGCAAGGGTTGCTGCAGCATTCCTTGCTAATTCTTGGTAGGAGGCTAAAGAAGAACATTACTTTCACAATGACAAGATCCAAGTAATGACTAGCTCTGACAATGCTTAGAAAAGCTACTTCCTCAGACAGTAAATGATCCAAGAAATAGAAGGCTGAACCACTAAACTGCTCCAAAATCCCCACAAGGGAACAGACTATACATCAGGAAATCTGTCACACATCACATTGCTAGCTCATGCCAACACAAAATCATCATTTTCTTATGATCTTACTTACCAGAGTCAGATCCATCTAGAACCTTAAACTGACTCATAACTTGTCAGCAGAAAGGTCTGCCATGCCCACATTTTAAGTACTCCCAAGAACACATCTCACTGATTTCTGGGTTTCCACATGGTGTGCAGATCCTATCACGTCTTCCAGCTACCCCTTCTCAGTTTGGCAGGACAATCAGCTGTTTCAGTGAGTGTTCTGTTTATCCCTCCAGGAACCAAGTTGCAGATCAGATCAAATCAGATCAGGTCAGGGTATTTTATGCTGGTTAAACCTGCATTAACAGGCAGGAGTTCCAAAAGAGAATGTCTGGGTTTGCCAGGAATACTATCACAGCATCAGAACAGTCACTGACCTCCTACTATGATTCTTCTGCCCTTCTAAGTCATGGACTCTCAAACACAGAATGTTCCTGCTTGATGCCCTCTCAGTCAAGTAAAAGGGCTTGTTCTTCTATCTCAGCCAGTTTTAGAAAGGTATTTGCATTGCCTCAATTCTCTGATACAACACAACAAAGGAGCCAGATGACCAAATCCAGGGTATTTAAGCAATTAATGGGTCAGTACCTCTCCTTAGGTTGTCACCAGAGCATTGCCACAGTATTTTTACCCCTCCTCTGCCAGAGGAGGGGTAAAAAACCTCCCATTTTGCCATGCAGTGTTTGGTGACTTGTGGCAGTTGCTCCCAAATTAATCTGTTATATTTTTACATCATTTTGGGGCAATGAGAGGATCTAGGTAGGGGGAAGAATGAAAATATATTCCACTTTGGAATTCAAGTGCCAATTTAAGAGAGGTGAACAACAAATTACTATTTAGCTGCTAAACATTTAAGTGATTTCAATGAGGGTACAAATGCTTGAACTCTTCTGTGTGACTCAGTCAAGCTTTTTAGGACAGACCAAAGTTATTATTTTACCAAAAGTAGGAGAATAAGGGGACAAAATTGTGTGACAGGGGAGGACAAGAAGGAAAGGCAATGAGAGAAGAGAGTGTAAAATTTATAACTGACTAGTTTTATTAAAGCCAAGAAAGATAAACTAGGGTGTGCATCTAAAAGAAATATGTGATTGTTAAGTCAAGAACGGAAAAGTTTAGATTTTATCAGTCTGGCCCATGTGCACGTGGGCAGCAGGAAGGGCTTTCCAATCCTTGCTGTTTGAGCACTGAGCTGCACCCTGGGGACCTTCCAGGGTATCCCAGCCTTTATCCACAAGGCTTACAAGAGTTCACCACTTAAATGCTGGTGATTGCACTGGAGAAAGGGGGTAGTTGAGACAAGGCCATGTCCCAGCTCATCAGTACACTAAACAATGGGATGTGGAAAGCCTCCCTCTTGGAGAAAAACTTAAATTCTGAGCCACTTTTAACCAATAATTAAGACTAAAGATAAAATGCAGATAAGATACCATTTGTTCATCACAGCCAAGATAGAGAGAAATTTGTAGCCTTCACAAAAATTACTGAGGGAAGCAGAAAATTCTTGCCCTGATATCTATATTATTTGTTTTTTAAATGGGTTTGAAGTATGTTGGCCTTGACTGAGACCAGATAAAACCAACCAGTTCAGGATGATGGTTAGTTTGGGATGGTTGCCCTCCACAATATTTAAAGCAAGCTATACCACACTTCCACAACTGTGTTTCTCGACATAAGCACCACACCATACTTTTCACAGATTGGCAGAAAACACACAAGCTGTCTCATGCACTGAGGTACCTTTCAGACACAGAGAAGGTTAAAATATTGAGGGCAAAAAAAATTAGTTTTCTCTTCTTCCCACCAGCTGCAGCCTTACAGTCTTCATGCCACTCCTGCATCTTTTCCCTCCTCACCATCTGGTCTGGCTCTTGACTCCTCACAACCAAGTCAAGAGTGGGGAATCATCTCACAGTCCCTTGCCCTCATGAGTCAGAAAGGACCAAGCATGTTCTGCTGTGAGAAGCCTTCAGAAAGATTTGATCTTCTATTTTAAGCTAGTGCTGCTCTATGTCAGTCAGCCATATCTGGGACATTTTTCTTTGGAAAAGTAACATGTTTGTTACAGATTCAAAGGTCACCACCCTCTGTTGATATTTGAGGCTGACATATAAGGGAAAGACACCACCTGAAAGACTGTATCACCAGAATAGTTTTAGCATTGCAAACAAAATAAATCCCAATCCCTAATGTAAAATTAGCCCTTTTTATTTGTCTATTATGGGACCTAACCCACTGCCTTTAACTATTCTCAGTTTTATCCTCCTAATTTTACAGAACTATTGACATTGAAGTATTTAAAGCAGATTTTGTGCAGTGACTTGCATGGGGAACTGGCTCAGAATTTTTACTTTTTATGGTTTCTACCAAAACCAAAGCTGCCCTTTGCACTGTTCCACAATTGGTAAGAAATCATGTAAGCCCGCATGCAAAGATACAGGATTTTGGATGTCATTTCTGACCTGTCATTAACTAAAGAGAGCAAGAGTTTTCTTGCTCTCTTTACTTAATAGTGTGTCACCCTCATTTGCAGAGATTTGTGTACATTCCACGGATATATTCTTGCTGAAATAGAATTGGGTTTGGTGTGTGGTCTGCAGAGACAAACTGTTGAAACTTGGCCTCAATGAAAATGTAAAAGCCTCATGCTAGATAGCAACTGTGATAGTATATGGTCAACCACACAGTCCTTTTTGGTATCAAAGTGTAAAAAGACTAATAATTTTCTTAAAAGAAATCTAAAGGCATTTCCAACTTTCAGCACAGACTGTTTAGAGTATTTGAATACAAGGAAGGTCAAAGACACTACACTTGACACTGCTGAGAACTGGAAAAGTTTTTGAGGAATACCAAGAAAGGTCATGTAAAATAAAGCAGCTGAAAAATTCCCATTTCTTTACTACATTGGTAATAACTGAGGTTTCAGAAACAGTCACAAAAGAGCACAGGGAATTTCCCAAGGTTTCAGGATTTGTTGCCTACTGTTCATATTTAAAAGCAAACACACATTTTGTAACAGAAGGGAAACAACTATTATATATATCATTAGCTAGCAGTTAATTTTAGCTGAATATGAGATTACAAATGCAGAGACACAGCACAAGAAACCTGCAAAATCCAGCCAGTAGAGAAAGTAATTCAAATTCACCAGAGACCATTGCTTCAGTCCTTCCAAGTTTTATCAAATATGTTTGCTGAGATCACATTAGCACTCATGTAACACAGTTGGGCCATCTTCCAACCCACTTGAGCTGTCCTTATCTGAGATACTAACTTTCCTGGTTTACTAACAATTCTGTTTATAATTTATACATGTTTTCCTTTTACACTGAGGCACAGAATGAGCAGTTCACCAGGAACTGGACTGAAAGTGCCCAGAGGAGGAGAGGTAAACACGTGAACACAGTGGGGAGTGGGAGTTCAAGCACAGGTTCAGTGTAAGTTAACAGTGAGCTGCTGATGGGGCAGAAAGATGCCCCACACAGCATTTGACAGCTCTGTGCCACTGGCCTCCATCAGCCATGTGCTTCTGGGTTTTTCCAAGGACTGTACAGAATTGAGCAACAGGAGAACTCTGTTAATATACATCTGCTAACTAGCACTCCCTGTTCTAGGGCAGAATCACCAATCCACATGGATCTTAATGGATGTCTCTGAGCTGCTCTTTCTGATGATGGACTGAAAACTCACCAGAGAATGATCTTCTAGACTTTCATGATCCTTAGTGCTCGTATGTCTCCCTAGCACATCACATTTCTTTAACAACTAACCAAATCTTCCTTTACTGCAGTTGAAACTCACTATTTCTATCCTACTTATAGTAGGTATAGAGAAAAAGGAGCTACTGCTTCTTCCTTTGCATCATGCATCTGAAGACCAGTATGTTTCCCTTTAGTCTTCCTTCTTGACTAGAAGTCAAGTGCCAATTTTTTCCATCTTCCCTCATAGATCATGTATTCTAAAAGGCTCCTTATTGCTACTGCTCTTCTCTGAACTGTCTTCAATCTGTCAGTGTCCTTCTAAAGCCACATTACTGCCCCTAGACATGGAGCTGCAACTAACATTTCGTAATGTCAAGTGGAAAACCTTGACGTTCCCTGCAACCTAAGCTTTGTTTATATGACACAGGATTTGTCATTTGCAGAACAGCAGCACTGTTGATGCTTTTTCATGTTTTCACCCACTCAGTCTTTTTTTCTGCCACTTAAACTCTGGTTCCCCACAAAAAAAAAATCTATGACAGACTGCTTGATTTGTTTTAAAAACACATCCTACTTTTATCAGATCATTTCTTCAATTTGTCAAGATCATTTTGAATTCTACTGCACTCCAATTTACAGAAAATATTATCAGACACGAGACATGCTCATGAAGCACCTGATTCTTCCACTTGATTCAACCAGTACTAGATTTATGTACTTCACATTTCCATGATTTGCTTATCTGAACAGCATCAAAAGCATTAGTAAAACCACAAACATCTGAAACCTACTCCTTCCTCCCTTCTCACAAGGTCAGTTAAAGGGAGCCTAAGAAGGGAAATAAACTGATCTGTTTAGAAATCCTTTCCTAGTTTATGACGATATGAATTTACACTGAGCTGATGAGTCTTAGCCTTCAGTTCTTCTTTCCTACTTCTCACTGATACAGAAAAAGTACAAGAAGAGCATCTGAGCAATAGACACAAGTGTACATTCAGCTCAGCTCAGCAGAATTTTGCAGATGAAGTTACTGAAGTCAGCATTATGCAGGGAGATAACAGGAAAAAATCATTATGGAATTAAAAGTACCACGATGATCAGTTCACTGCAGTAACACGGGATCTTCCAGAGGTCAGACACTTCTGCAGCTTCCTACTGTCATGACAAAGGAATATTTTCATACATTAGGTCTCATTAAACCATTGAAGCTAGTCAGTTAAAATATCACTTAACATACTGATAGAATCAGTAAAGTTGGAAAAGACCTACTCCAACCCCCTGCTCAGGGACCAGCCAGCTTTGAACTCAGATCGAGTTGGTCAGGGCCTTGTTCAGTCAAGTTCTGAAAATCTGTGGTTCGTATTAATTTTCCACAAGTTATCCACTGTGAAAGCCTTTCCTGGGGAGTGCTGCTGAAATTTCCTATGTTGGCTGGCTTTAGCACACATACTGCCTGTGCTCCAACTTTGGTTCTCTCACAATAGATGTGGCCAAAGGCAATGATGCAAGCCACCGCTCTGTATCACATACCTTTTTGTTCTTATTAAATAGGCCTGCCTAAAGAAGTGCTGCCAGCATGTATTACATTAACTGAAATGGTAAAGTAGCAATTAACATGAGGAACTTATTTTTCCTCCCATAATATCTTTGTGCTTACAGAGTCACCTGTTAAAACCTTGCAAAACGTATCAGAACTACAGCTTCCACCCATATTTATGGCATTATTTAATGTAGAAAGAAACCTTTTGGGGACTAGTAGAGAACAAGGAAGTGGGATTTGGTATCAACAAGTATTTGAGAGGATTCACAGTTTTTCATAATGAGAAAGGAGAATTTGTCTGTGAAATTACCACTCAGCACGGAGCTATGCAAATTGCCCTTGGGGCAGGAGTAAGATCTGGAACACCTCAGTGGTGGAATGGAAAGTATGAATGCCTCAGAATGCTGACACACAGAACATGTAAGAGTGCAACACTATTACATTTCTCTGAGTGAAAGTCCACGGGCCCACTCCAGTTTCAACCACCTGACACTATCTAGTAGAAACAACTCAGCTGCAGGTAGGCATGGCACAGCACTGCTGAAGGGAAGAGTGAGTAGATAATTATACTCATTACCAAAATGCCCCTTCATCTATTCAGCTTCAAGAATGTGGAATCCCTTATAAACAGAGAGGAATGTTCCCACATCCTTTCCTATGTGTTAGGGCACGCAGGTTGGCATAAGGCTTAGAGCCCTTGGATTTAATTTATTTAAACTATTTCTTCACTGGAAAACTTGTAGCTTTTATACACATGTTTAATGGAAAAAAAAAGTAGGAATTGACACATACTTACCTAATCTCAGCACTATTTTCAGCCAGCTTCTTTTATGCACTACAGGTTCATAGCCAAAAAGAAACCCTTCAAATTAAATTAAACTAAAAAAGGAATAAAATTGCAAAAGAAATATTAACTTTTCAAAATGACAATTTTAATGTTGACCCTTCTGGGGAACAATCCTATTCTTAATATATTTCTTACCTATTTGATTCTGTTACCATGTTGAAAAACAATGGTCTATCACAAAGTAAATAATGTGGTGGAATTGTTTTCTGGGAGAAAAAGAAGAGTTACAGCCTGCTTCAGCTTGTCCAATTCCCACTTGCACTCATGCTAATTTTACTTCATATATCAAAAATCAATTTGTTCTCACTATTGAACCTTCCTGCCATTACTGAGACTAATTCCTGCCATTACTGAACCCAAAATCTGTGAGATACAATGATGCATCCAGCTAAGCTTACCAACTTCCTCTAACGAGTAAAATGAACTGGCTGATCTTGCTTCCATCCCTCCATGTCTGTTCCCAGGAGCCCCTTTAGCTGGCTGCACACTGGAATCCTTGCAGGGAGTTCTCCTACCTCTCAACCAGTGCCTTGTGGCTGACAGAGCATCACTTCTTTCCCCATCTGCAGCACAACCCTTAACAGTGCTGCAATCATCTCACTCCCCAGCCCGAATTTGCAGAGACACAATCTCTACAGAGGGTTTCAGCCTAATGGCTCACTGACCCATGGAGCATAAGGAAGAATTTGGGAGGGTTGCTTTCAATTTAGAAGTTATTGCCAGTTATTAAAGCTCTGAGGGAGATTGGTACTTTCCTGGTGCCATGTCTTCACTGCCATCTTGTACCAAAGTAAGATTTCTCTCCTGAAAAAGCAAGACTGGCTTTTTCTGTCATACACTACTCTCAAAGTGTTATTTCAAGATGGTAGGTGGATGCTTCACCCCCAAAATTATCCCATAATTCACTCAATTTCTTTTTGTCAGCCACTGGTTCAGAGCTGCAGACAATCACACAAAAGAACTATCAAACCCAAGATCAAGAGAGAGCTATACTCTTGTTATGTGACCTGAGGCAGGCTGTAGGGCAACTCAATTTTCCCCAATAGATATCCTAATATTATGTCAGGTGGTCTTGTTTGGCCCCCATTTGCCTCATCTACTATTAAAATGATGTTACGTGACTGACATAGAAGATAATTCCAGATCATTCCTAAAAATTTCCTAGAAATGCATTACCTTTCCTTTGCCACACAAACACATGTTTTTCAACATAAAGCATGGGCTTAGTGTGAGCTACCTCTGCCTAGAGAGGTAACATAGAAACAAAGACCTAGTCTCTAGATCACCCAAAGTGTTTGTCTGCTCTGGACCTGGTCAGCTCAAGTAGGACACAGACATGGGCAGAAAGTCTTTGACCTTTTGAACCTTCTCATTTGAAGGAGGATACCCATAGGGACCACCTAAGGAACACAGAAATCCTGTTTCTCTGGGAAACTGCTCTGAAGGAAAGGGTAGAAGAGGAATTAAAGCAGACTAAGGGTGAAAAAAACCCAGTATGGATTAGTTTCTTGGATAAAACCAGTAAGGATCATACACATTTTTAGCTGCAAAAGCTGAGAGAAGAGAAATAGAGGAAGACCTAAAGGCTTAATGTTAGACAAAATCTGATACCTGAGAAGTGGTTTGAGCTCCTGAAAGCAGGTGTCAAATGCATTGACAGTGAAAACTCCAACTAAGGAAATGCCAGATTGCTAATACCTGAGGAAACATTAATAACCTTATAAGAATAAACATTTAGGTGGACTACAAAAGATAACTCTCATCTGTTTACTCAGCTCTTACTAAGAAAGGAAACCTTTAGTGCTTCAACAAAGGCATGAAAACTGAAAGGGGCAATTTAATCACTCATTGCAAATGTTGAAATCCCAAAGAGAAGGGCATGTCCCTAGAGGGAACATCTGGACAGATCAAGGGGTTTTACCTTATTTGTTTCTGGGAAACAATCTTTTAAGCCTACGTTCTTCCTATAAGTACACAAAACCCTTAGTGGAAGGCTAATTTTCACAAGAAGTGCCAGATTAGTTATATTTGGTGAAGAAAATAAATATATGTATTACATTGTGAGTGAGATGAATCTGTCAGTGATAAACATACTGTAGAGAAATTTTTCATTATCAGAATTAGTTAATCTTAAAATCAAAGGCTGTTGTGTTTTGTACAGTGAAAATTGAAACCACATTAGTCTCCTTTTCTAAATCTCAGTACTTCTCAAATTGCATTGTCTCAGCTCAGGCTTGGTAACATTTGGTAAATGATGGAAGAAGCAGCTGGGAGCAGGCTGAATCTTTCAAGTATACAAATGAAGCAAATACGTACAAATTTGTCTGACATCACAGAATTTGCTTCCTAAATTAAATTGAGTTTGGCCTTGGCTTACAGCTTCCCCAGATGTTTATTCTAGGCTGATCATTCTGCAAGTACTTTCTGGGATTAGATCCCACTTGTTTTGCTGTTTCTCACAAGAGAACTCTAACATTTTTGTTATCCTTGCTGACACAGAGCACCATGAGATATCTGATGCTGTCGGTGGAATTGATTGGCACAACAGGACAGCACACATTCCACTTTTCTTATATCAGTATCATTATAGGAAAAAAACCCTTATTCTTACCCTCAACTTGCTCAAAAAAGGCACTATGGATTTTCAGCACACTGTAATGAACAACTGACAATTTTCAGATGCCCCTGCAAGATGATACCAATGTAGAGAACAATTATTTTCTTAAAATACTTCCCTGGGTCTCCTTCCTTACTTTTGGCTTTACCCTGTAAGTGGCTTGAGAGGGAGCATAACCACTGAAAAGAACACTTCAATCTTGAAACCAGTCATCTGTATGGTGTGCAGCAGAGAGGTGTGCATTCAAGTGAGTAGGAGAAAGTTTGGAAATGAAGCAACTGTTCCAACAAGTTGGAAAATATGTGTTATCCAGTGGTATAATAAAAGAACAAAATTCCTGAAAATGCTGCTTTGAAATACACAGTTGGAGTTCATACAAGGACTTGGCTACCACTTCCTCAAGTACTTGCTGTGCTTTGGGGAAAGCATCATAGAAATAGGAACTTCTATGGTATTTAGTAAGTTGCAATGTTTAGTCACAACTTAAGTGTTTCATGCAGTACTTGAATATTACGTTCATTTACACTCCATATACTTTATAATTTAAATAAAGATGTCCAATTTGTCAGTAAATATTGCCTCTGTAGGAAAATGCAGTAAAGTTTAGCTTTTCCTGTGTTTACATAACAGCGTTCACTGAGATGAATTGCTGTTACTGGCTTGCCTGAAACCATTAAAATAATATACCTTGTCTAACTTAAAAATCACATATTAGTCTTGAATACACACATTGTTCTTGCAATGACGATAGCACCAGGGAACCACCATAAAGAAAATGAGCCCTGCAGGGACCACAGGAAAATGAATACAAGATTCTGCACAAGTTTCGTAATCAGAAAACAAGATAGACTGGCACAACACATTTCTGAGGAAAAGTGGCACTCTGCATCAATATTTTGTCAAGAGGAAAACAAAAAGAAGAATGTTACTAAACCACACCTGAGACCATGAGCCTAAATCCAAAACAATAGATCTTGCATTTGGGCAAGTAGAGGCAGAAGACCTCTGAAAAAGCATGTCTTTGGTTTATATCTAGTGTCACCAGGAGGTCAAATAGAGACATCAGCTGCATCATCTGCTACTGGGAGGCTCTTAAACGGGATCCTTTTGATGTTGCTAAGTAGGAAAAAATGGAACATGATAAAAATTTAAGAATAAATGTTTGCTGTCAATACTTACACTTTTAGTTTTCCTCAAGACTGATTTTCCCTATTCTGATAGCTGCTGATGCAGCCTGCAGAGTCCTTGTTTCCAGGAGGTAACAGTGTAAAGGTAGAGACATTCCATAAGAATTGATACACATGAATAGTACTTTAACTGATACTAAGCATATGAATACAATGTCTTCAGGAAGAAATTGCTTATAAAATAGAGATAGCAGTAGCAGTGACACATTCATCATAGAAAAATAGCAAAGTTCTCTTCTTTTTCTTCCAAAAGGCACATTTTCAGTCTCTCATAAATTAAAATAAACTTGTTCCTTCTCAGTTTGTTATTAGTCTTCTAAACAGTCAGATAAACACTTTGATGTATGAGGAGATTCAGATATTTAACAAGAAAGAAAGGATGTACTTAAAATATCAAGAAACCCAGCTGAGTGTGCTCATCATCTGGGTGAAGATGGCTCTGAGAATATATTCTAAAAATACACCTTCTTCAACTTCTGGTGTGTTTTTATTCCAGCTCTACTACCTGCACTTGACTGAACAAACTTTTGTGACAACTCTGTCTCTGCTCAGGACAGAGGCCCATGTTATTCAAAGACACTATGTTAAATAAGGGATTAAAACCATCTGTACAGAAAGAGATTTATAGTCTGGGTTTCTTTGAATTATAGTTTCAATACGACCAGTAATGTGCAAAATCAGCTTTATCAGAAACTTCTCAGCAGTCCATATCTCAAGTCTGAAACAAAGATGGAGTTAACTATCCCATTTCTTCCAAAGCTAAAAACCTCTGCTTCTTTCTTTTTTGTCCTTAGACAAACAAAGGTCCATAATGTATATACTTCTGAATCTCACAGAAAGATGATTCATATTCATGTCATCCTGTGATTTTCTCTGTAAGGGAAGGGATCCAGGACTTGCATCCAACATTCAACATTTTGATCCCTGACCACTTGAGATGCTTAGGTCTGTGGAGGTCATCAGGCCAACCTGACCTCCTATATGTCACAATCCATATATTTGGATTCAGGCTGGTGCTGACCAAGAGTGTCAGTCATCTAAGACAACCACTAAAATAGGTGCAGAGAGCAGGAGAACTCAGGTGTGGCCACTTCTTCTTGGAATGGTGGTGGCACCAGGCAGCTGCAGGGGAGAGACAGGCCTGTGAGCGACAGAGGCTCCCAAGGCACAGCTGAGAGAGCATGAAAGGAAACAAAAGGAAAGCAGAAAAAACTGAAAGATAACACTGTCTGTGGGAAATGGATTTGTAGAGAATTCCCAAAGCCTGACAGTTACATCAGGTCTATTTGTACCTCAACTTGCCTCGGCAACAGCATTGAAACAATTAGAGAGATTGAGGTGTTGGCTGAGCAAAGAAATCAATGCTACTTCCATTTTAATTAGTGATATGATGACAGACGTTAGTGCTGTTAGACATGCAACCTTACAGAACATCATCGATTTTCCTTTACTGGCACATGGGCATGGTTGTGAAGAATTGGAAGGATTGTGTTGTATGAATTTGTCTGACCATTCAGAGTCCATCCACAAACAGCTTCAAAATCTGAGATATTTGGCAAATCAAATTAAAACAGATGATAGATCATGGTTAAATGACTTGTTTGAAGGATGGAGCTTTGAACTTTGGCTAAAGAGCTTTGCAAAATAGGTTTGTATGTATTGATTGTTATAGCTGCAATATTAGTGATAGTGCCTTGTGTACTTCATTGTGTATGGAAAACAATGAATAAGGCCATCAAAGAAGTATTTTCCTTTCAAGAAAGCGGGGGAAATGTGGAAAATGGATTCGTAGAGAAGTTCCAAAGCCTGACAGCAGGCTCACATAGTATGCATCTGTATGCAAACTCTGAGGTAATGTGTGCTGACTTAGAAAGGCCATGGAATGGGACAGACATTGTTGAGAGACAAATTGAACTAGAAACAAGTTTCAAATTATGACCTTGCAAATAGACTAGATATTTTGGAGAAACAGAACTATGAAAGATGCATTGTAGTAGGACCCACAAGGGGTAATTTTAGATGATTGGCTTAAAAGCATTAGCAGCCTTGTATGGCAAAAGCTGATAGGCCAAGAAACACTTACAATGTGTTGTAATTATAGTTTGACTTCTGATTTTGATGGTGTGAATTGTAACATCCATATTGTCTCACCCTTCACATGAGACTGAAAATGGAATAAAAGTCTTTAAAATGCCTCTCAGGAGCCCCATTCCTAGGTCAGAAAAAGGGGCTGTCTGACAACTGTCTTCATCCAAAACTGACTCTATCCTTATCTAATTCTCAGAACCCCCTTACTTCCTTTTATTTCATCCCAAACTCTGCTTTGCTGCTCTCAGCCTTCCTTTTCTTTTTCGCTATTCTGTTGAACCTCTTTTTGCTACCACTAAGAAAATAAATTGGAAAACCTCCCACTTTCTCAGCATAGGAACATGCAAATTGACCTACCCCACTAAGAAGATTTTGGCTGCCTCTGTCAGCCAGTAACTTCCCAGCATATAAGGATCTGATTAATGTGACATTTGAAAGTAACATTCAAAACTACATTTTCAAGACTGATCTAAAAATACTAACAGAGGTTATTATTATGTTTCCACAGCAGAAAAATTCCCTAATTTCCCATAATTATATCTAAGCCTCATGAAGATAGGGTATAATCAGAATAATATAACTGTTTATTGAAGCATTCTCTTGGTAGGACTAAAATTGCAGTTTCAAGCAAGATGCTTGCTCATTCTGAAAACAGAAAGCATCAAATATTTTAACAACAATATGGCATAAAAATAAATTTGACATAGTAATATTGAGTCAGTTTTATGCTGGAAATCAGCATTTTGCAGGAAGAAGAGACATTGCTGCTGAGCCTATTTCCTGTCAGCAAAGGTTGATGCAAGCTCTCCAACAGAAAGAAACTCATCAATAGAAGGAGGCTCCTCTCACCTGTGCAGAAATGAATTTTTTTGTTTTATTAAATGGAACAAAAGCATATTTTGCAAATATATTTGCAACCCTACACATGCCCTCTCACACATAATGAATCCTCTAGACTTATTTTTGAAAAGGGACAAATTATAAATGGCAAGAATGGATTTGAAATTCAACATAGATTCTACTGCATTATATCTAGCCAGATTGGTTCTCACCTTAATTTGAACTGCTTCAAATTGTTCCTGAAAATCCTCAAAATGAGAGAAAATTCCCCTGGAGCCTCACTTCAGCATCAGAAATGCTATTCTCCCAATGTGGAAGTTAAACTATCTACCAGATGTTCCTCCAAGAGCCTTGGCTATGGAGATTACAACGATAAATCTCATCATGTCTGATGAGCTGTACAACTTGGGAAACTTCCTTATTCAGTAGGAGTTACATCAGTTTCCATACACTGCCAGCCTTTTCCTTCCCTCCCACACAGGCAGACACTCACTGGATTAGTCTGCCACTTTCATAGATCCTTCTACATGTGAAAATATATTCCCACTTCCCTATCCCACAAATATGCAGAGGCTTTTTGTGTTGGTGAAATTGTGATGCCCAGGAAATGTCAGGGCTGACAGGAAACAAGTATCAGAGTAGGCAGAAGCTAAAGCTTAAAATGTTCTTTTGTTTAAAAAAAAAAAAAAAAAGGCACTTTGAAATCCACAGAGTGAGTTACAGACATGAAGAAAATTCTGTCCAGCTGCACAAGCTGAGGCAGCTCAGTGCTCTAGAGTTAACTAAGGCTGAAGGGTTGATGCTCATGACACAGATTGGTTTCATCTGCATTTAGATGTCACTCATAGTTCTCTTATATCACTTATATCACTCATCATCACTCATCACTCTTTTATTTCTTATCTGCATCCTCCAGAAACTCTCGGAGATCAAAGGACTTTGAAAGCTCAAATGCAAACAGAGTCACATTAGGGGCACTCAGCTAAAAAGGAATGATCAGCTATCATCCCAATCAAATCCACCAGGGCAGCAGATCTTCCCAAACCCTACATTTATGCCTGGTAGAGCCATCTCCAAGTATCTGAAATACAGCAGGCAGCACAGGCTCTCATTTCTATCTCTGCAGTCAGTACAGTTCCAAACAGCTAATATTGCTTTGTGAGGTTTGCTTGCTGGAAGGTTATTTCTCAGCCAAGACCCCACCCTAGGCCTGCCTCAGCACAACCTTTGCTGGCCACAGAACCCCTGTTGCTGCATTACCATAAAAATATCATGATGAAAGAGCAAGGCCCTTCCTAGACTTCATTCTGCAGTTGACTTCTGTACCACATGATGCTAAAGTTACCTTGAGTTTTTGGACTGGAATTAACAATTAAGAAAGCAATGAAAGACATTTGCATTGAGATCACAGTATTCTTTTTTCTCTTCATAGGCATTACAATAACAATCAATAACAAACTTAGCTGTCCCAGCCCTACTTTCTCAGGTGCTGTCCCTGAGCACAGTTTTATATAAACGTAGCAGATAGTTCAACATCTCCAAGAAGAAAGCATAAGGTGTTTGTTCCCAGGTGCTTAGAATCCCACTCTACCTGACAAAATCCAGCAGAAAAACATCCTCTCTGGAGGATTTCTTCAACCACCTCTAATGAAAACACTATTTTACCCATCTCCATTACCAGAGATTAAGCACTTTAGTCACTACCAGACCTAGAGAAAGTATTTTCTGAAGCAGTCAGCCAGCTCTGTTTCTATAGTTCCCGTGAGAAAACCTCCATCTCCAGCCTGAAGCACTAATCCCAAACGAGAGACCACCCCTGGCTCTAGCACAGGTATCCCAGCTGAACACTGAATTTAGGGTAAGCCATTTTCCCCACTGTGGTACAAGTTCAAAGCCTTCTGCCACGTGGCAAGACAGGCTCGAGGAGGCAAGCTGCACCTGCAAGAACTGGGCAGAGTCTTCAAGAGTCACATAAGGAACAGATCCAACTTTTGAGAGTGCATTTTGAGGGATAAGAAATAGGACAGGAAAAGGGTTACCTCATAGCCTTGTACTATGGTGTCAGTGATTCCTTTAGTCAAATGATGTAAGAACGGTGTCATGTCCATGGAAAAAAGAAGAAATGCCATTCAGAAGTTGTATGACAATAATTTCACTTCCTTATTAAGGTTCACTTTGCTGATTATATTTACATTATATTTCCTGAGCCAAGCTTTTGTGCTGAGCTTGAAAGAAAATGATTGAATGAAGGAACATACATGCTAGGAGACTTATTATCAACTCATTAATGAACAAAACCCGACACACCCACAATCTCTGAGCATATTTTTTTAACATAATTTTTGCTTTCTTTTGTTCTTTTACCTGTTGTAGATAGGTCAGCACAACAATTTTTTAAATCTCTCCTTATGGTTTTTTGGAGTTAAGCTGTAAAACATGCTCTTCGTATTTCCTGCTCTCACCAAGTCTAGCAGCTAGTAAGTAAAATCTCAGCAAGTGAACTATTTAATTTAAATAAATTTAAATATAATTATAAAATAGAATATTAAGAAATAATTTTAATAAAACAGAATAATTTTATATTAATATAATTACCACATTTTATACTATATAAATACATTGAATATTATAATAAATTATACAGTAATATTCTAAATAAAAATGAATTTTAAAATAAAATTAACTGTGAAATCTATACTATGCCTCATCTAGAAATGTTGCAAAGATACCTTTGCTTCTTAAGTTTTGTAATACTAATGCTTTATCTATAGTTCCAGACCTAAACATAAAGCCCCCAAATAATGCTTTTACAACAACTGAAATTAATAACCAATTTCCCCAAAAGAAAGAGCAGTGTCAAGAAAAGAAGACAATCAGCAAGAATCCTTTTTGGAGGTCAAAAAGAGCTGTTAAGAGTCCCAAAGCTATTAAAAACTAAGTGAAATAGTGGGTTCTTGGTTTTTGTATTAAACTGGTTTTATGCTTGAAGGACAAGCCCTTTTTTTTATTATCAACCTTACATTATATATTTTGGTTTTAAACATGCTATAAGAATATAAAAAAAACCAAACATTATTTCAAGTATTATATTCTATTAGACAATCCAATATTGCTGAATAAAACCAGGCTATAGGTGTGTTCTTATCCAGCAACTTTGGCTGGTTTAGCAAAACATTATACACTTCCTACAAATGCTGTTATTTATTTTTATAACAGTCAAATTGCTGTGTAGTCTGCTTGGCTTCCTTCCTTTCTTCCTTGCTAAAATTAGTTGTTCATGCAACAATCCATCACCTCCATCCTTCCTGAACCCTATAGTGAAAGCAGGTTTGGATTTTAATTCTGCTCTAAACCAATATTTGACGCTTATCGTTTTTGAGGTCAGCTGCTTTCCAAGATCATAACCATACAATCCTCGCCACTTTTCCATTTATACCTTGGATCCAGTGAATCCAAAGATTTACAAACTCAGCTCCCATGTCTCATCTGATAGTTTACAGATCCACCCCTGAACACCAGGTGCTTTTGTCCTAACAAAACTTTCTTTCCTATGTCAAGGATCTTCTTGGGGATGATAAGATCACTCCTCAAACCCAGAAAAATCCAAAAAGAACTCACAATTCCCCTCTGAATGTCTTTCATGCTTTTGCAGGCACAATGAATAAGCTGCAGTGACATCACTATAACATTCGTTTCACTATTTCTGACTCTGAATTGCCCTTGAGTCCTCAGACTGAGGTTAGACCTAAGTCTTGTCAATTCTTCTTGTACACCACCACCAAGAGGTGTTATTCTCTTTTGTATCTAAGACTTGCTCTTCAGGTAGTCATCACTATTATGTCTTTCTCCTAAAAGGGATGTTCTTGACCTTTTCATACAATATCTACATGCTATTTCAAAATTAGTTTCTTTCATATAATTACTACAATGGTGTTAGAACATCTTATTTGTATTTTTCCTTTGCTGTAGCACATCAAGTAGAGACTATTGATCTTCTCCCTCAAGATTCTTCATAATAAAATCCATTTATGTTCACCATTTCTCATGCAAAACCCAGGTCAGATTACAGTTTCCACTGCCAGCCATGCTTGTTGCCTAATCATTACATTTTACATTTTAACTTTTTGCCTTTGTGTTTATATCCACTTTGCACTTGAAACGTGGAGGGTCTTTCCACTAATACCTGCAACATGAAAATTACTACTCTTCTTCAAGTACCTGCTTAAAAACTTTCCCCTGCTGTGATACTTGCTGAATATTGAAAACAATTTGGATACAGTGACCCCCATCCCTCTTTGTGATCACTGCTGACCTATTGTCTCTGCACATGGGTCCTCCAGACACTTGTATTGTTTTACTCTTAAACTGCAACCTTTGTGAAGCAGAAACCTTTTACTCTGTGCTGTGGACAGAACAGAACTTTTTTCTGCAACTGCATTTTTCTGGCATTGCAATAATACGGGCAGTAATAATAATAACAAATAATATGTAAACCAGAAGACCTGAGCTGGAAAAGAACTAAGTCAGCTGAAGAAATCATCCACAAGATATTGCTCTATTCATTGAGCTTGAACTAAGTAATAGTAAATCTCTGCATTGAGACAAACTGGGTGGTTTTTCTATTTAGATTTCTCAGAATTCCATTGCCAAGAAGTTGGATATGATGCAAAAGGAAGACTCAGGATGCGAGCACATTTCTCTAGGAGCTCTTCTGGGAGAGTATGGTAAAAGCCATTTCACAATTCTTCTAGCAAGTGATTATTGATAACAAAACTGAAGGAACAACAAATCTGTATGGAACAGAAGTGATTTTGGCACTGGAATGGGTGATATTCACCAAAATAAGGAGCATTCAGGAGAATTAATTCAGTTGCCAGGTGCACTATCCTCTCTTTTATACACATCTGAAATCTTATATCAGAGTGAGGAGCATTTTCTCTTAAATGGAAACAGCCTTTAGGGAACAGAGCTTGTTTGGTTTACATTTTTTAGCTGTGACTTTACTTGTGAGACCCTGTGGTTTTGACAATTGCATTATTATTAATCTGTTCTGGAAAATTTTATATATTTAGCCTAAAAGGGTTACTTCTGCTAATTTTTTTTTTTTTCCAAAACCCTGAGAAAACTCTAAATAACAGTGACAATTAAGGTCTTACATAACACCCCAGGAGAAAATTTTCTGGAACAATAATTTCAAGATAGAAAATGAGTGTGTGTGACAGACATTTGTAAAAATTTTAGTACTAAGGAGTGTTATGGTATGTCTTCAATACTAACATGGTGCTTAAGGAAAACAACATCACAGAGTGGAAAAGGTACAGCTGAAATAAAACTAGAATTGTTGACTACCATGAATTACAGTTCTATAGTAGCTAAACATTGCAACAACTAGCAAATGAATGTTGCTTTTTGTTCCATAATGTAGATTCTGGAAATGAATGTTTAATTTGGAAAAAAGAAAAAAAAAAGAAAAGTATTACTAAACTGAAGTATTTGTATTCTTGAAAGAAATATTTGCATATCTTTTTTTAAATATGTGTGTTTCTAAAAGCCAGAATCATCTGATAAACATCAGGTCAAAATAAGAAAAACAATAGAAAGGGAGGAAAGCAGCTTTGGTTACATTTTTTCATGCTATACGTAACAAAGACTGAAAAACAAGGGAAGTCTCTGGAACTGGTAAGACCCCTTTGAGACTGGGAACTGGCACAATTACACCAGTCACATTTGCTTTGGTGCACAACACTTGGCCTGCGGTGTCCTCTTACAAGATAAAATGTTTTAAACCCCAGGATGCAGACTAGGGTTGCAGCAATGAGATCCATAAGCAATGTTTCCTTCAGGAAGACTTCAAGAATCCCACCCCTCAAGCTTCACTTCCATTTCCCAAGGTTCTCTTCTCAGACTCGATTACACAGTGGTAATTAATTGGTGGATGAGAGGCTGGACACAGGCTGGCAAGGTGCACTCACAGCCCAGAGGTCCAACCATGTCCTGGGCTGCATCAAAAGCAGCAGGACCAGCAGGCTGAGGGGGGGATTCTGCCCCTCTCTCCTGCTCTTGTGAGCCCCATCTGGAGCACTGTGTCCAGCGCTGGGCTCCCAGCATAAGAAGGACATGGACCTTTTGGAGCAAATCCAGAGGAAGGTCACAAAGCTACTCAGAGGGTTGGAGAACCTCTGCTATGAAGAAAGGCTGAGAGAGTTCAGGCTGCTCACACTGGAGAGGTGAAGGTTCTGGGGGGCTTTAAAGCACCTTCCAGTACCTAAACGGGCTTCAAGAGAGCTGGAGAGGGACTTTTCACAGGGCATGCAGTGATAGGACAAGGGGTAATGGTTTTAAAATAAAGAGGGTAGTTTTAGGCTAGATATAAGAACAATTTTTTTTACAGTGAGGGTGATGAAACAATGGCACAGGTTGCCCAGAGGCCAGTGGCCTAAGAGCAGAAAGGCATTGAGATATACCAGGGTCTGGTCACAAGATACAAGATACACCCCTGTCTCTCTTCAGTGGAGACTTTATTTTCAGACAAGCATGTAGCAATCTTAGACAATGCAGGGTAAAAAGAAAACTTAACAGCCTGCATATCAGCATTAAAATATACACAAATCAGGATGAACATATATGTAAATCAGGATTAAAGCTCAGGCCCTTTGCAGGTATGTTCAAGCCCATGTTCTGAAGAGCTGCACTGATCTTTAGATCTCAGGGTCCCTGAACTACATAACTGTCTACATAAATTGTGTACACAGGAGCTAAGGCCTTTTTGGCTCCTTGCCTTAGACTGATGCATTAAATCCCACACACTGAAAGTGGTCACAGATCTCACACCCAACACTGTCACAGCAAAAGACAATTCCAAGCTCCCCTCCCAGGACCTATTAACACTAGAGTAACCTATTAAACCATAAACCCAGAACCCATTAACAATAAAAGATAACATTAAAATGAAGAGAAAAAATAAGCTTGATTACAAGACATACCTTCCACAATGCAGGACAAGGAAGCAAGTAACACTTTTGTGTCCAAGGCAGCTCATTTCCCACAATGTGCTTCCCAAGGTGCTCTGACATCAAAGGGCAAACACAAACCATGCAGAGTTGTGCTTAACAGAGAGAAGCATCAGGTTGTGAAATTCTGCTCCTGAAACAGCCATTTCTCATTGTTTTGCACTGCATACTACATCTTCAAGTTCAGGCCAGAAGAATTTTTGACACAAATGAACTATTGGGAATTTTTTTCTCAAAAAAGAGCTCTTACAGCTCGTGCACTGAAAACCCTAGCAGGAAATATAACATAAAAACAGAACAGTCAGTAAATACCATAGTCAGGGTAAAACCAAGAAAGAAGAAACAATTTAGATGTAGTTTTATGAGCTATACCTGCCAAAGTTCCCACATCAGGTTTCATGGGTTTATGCTCATATTTTCCTATAAAAGGTATTTTGTCCTTTCACAGTGAAGAGGCTGCACTGTCATCAGAGGAAACCAACTAGAGTACTCTCTCTATAGTCAAGCTCACTCTGAAGTCAAACCGAAAAAAAAAATTACTCTGAAAGTTTGGCTCAGTAATTTCTCCCATTTAAGTTATAATAAAACCAGGTAATGCAAAGTTCCATTGTTCCTTGTGTTTGCTGAGCTGATAAAGGTTAGAGTCTTTATTGGTATATTTACCCATCTCTTAACAAACAGCTTTACCTACAATCTGGTTTGCATGAACTGTTCAGGTATCAGTGTTAAACATGTCTAAAGATATACCCTGGGTTTTTTATACTTTAATATTAACCTTTACCCCTGTGAGATGCTTCATTTGTTTCTGTGCATCATTCTGCATGAGAAATGAATGTAAATATCTGATTGGATCAAAATTCAACTGTTGTTAAGTGCTTTGCACTTAATGGGACTTCATCATCATTAAACAAAAAATATACACTCTGTAGCTAATTCTGATCAGCACAAAATTTTCAACTGTGAAATTAGGTTTGGGCTCAGAAGGTGAAAGGAAGCCAGATCCCACAGCCACTGGGAGGGGATCTGTCCCTCCCTCCTTACCAGCCTCTTGGAAATGGCAAGCAGGAGAATCACCCACGGGACTGCTGAAGTGTGCTCACGTCATTGCTCTGATGAGCTCTGGTCTCCAGCACAGGAAAGGAGCAAATCTGCTGCCTTATCTCATTGCCTCGTGTCATCCTCCTTCCTTGTATTGTGACTGGATTCACCCGCACGTCACCCAGACATGGAGCCACCTCCTCTGGCAGGAACATGGGGGATCAGTTGCCTGCCTGGCATCTGTGTGCCAGATGAGGGGAAATAAAAGTTTCAGCTCACCTGTGGCTGAGCAGATGTTTTTGGCTTCACACCCTACAACTGCCATGTGCTGCTGCCTCACGAGTTGATATGTCTATGACAACACCACATACTTCAATTGCCAGACTTTCTCATGGGCTTACAAGGGATTTTCTCATAGGGGAAAATTTACAAACTGTAGTGTAAACATCCCAGCTGTACAAGCCTATGGTTACATTTCCATCTGCCTCTAATGCATGTGGCAAACTAACCACACTTAGAAATCTAATATGAAAGAGAAAAAACTTCCAGGGCTACAAGACCTACTTCTATGCTTTGACCAAAATAATTCTTCTTAAAAATGTAATACTTAGGTTCTTGAATTGAAAAACCATTTAAATGTTTTATGAAATCACAGTAATTGCCTCTTAATAAAAATCAGGGACTGATGTTTTCCCTTGTGTTGTATGTGGTGAAGATGATGCTGGGTGTTCCAGTACAGGAGATGCAGACAGTCTGCTTAACTCAAGAGATTTCCCTCCAAGTTTCCTGCAGAACTGACAGTTTCCTGTAAGAGTATGTTTGTCTGCGAGAAGCTATCATCCTCTCAGCAGTGTGCCTGATGGAGACAAACCCTTGCTAAAGGGAAACAGCCCTGCTAAGACAGTGAAACAGTCATTGCATCATTCAGCACTGATTCATCTGAGCCTTGACTGGTATCTGATAAACTATAGATAGCCCACAGTACATCTTAGCACTATAATCACTTTCACTCATTATATTTGTTCATATTAAACACAGAGAAACAAAATGTGCTAAAACTAAATATTAAAACCCCACCTGCTTTAGACTTGCAACTGGAAACTATGCACTCAAACAAACACTACACATCCTTTTTCAGAATTTTGAGATTTCACAGAAGTACATTTAACCTTGGTTTTGTTCATTACTGGAAAGCAGATGCTCCAGTGTAGTCCAGAACTCACTCTCTTCATCTTATGATTTCCACTGTTTTCTCTAAACTCTCTTCTCATACTCTGTGATCTGTTTAGATGTTTCCTCTGTTTTTGACTTTATCCTCAGTGGAAAAACATGAAACACCTGTTATAAAAACAGCCTGCTCAATCCACCTACATATCAAGCTCTTGACATTTTCTATATTCCTATGAATCAGTATTTTAACCATGGTCTATTTTCAACCTATCTGATGTTTGGTATCCATTCCTTTCATCCCTCATTCCTTTTCCTCTATGTACAAGGCACACCCTGATAACCAGTTTCTATCCTCTACCTCTAAGTGTTGTTATCTGTTCTTATAATTTTACAACAACTTAGATAACAGAGGTTTTTTGGCAATCTGAAATCTAATGTACATAAAACTGAAAAGGGAGTAACATACAATGGAAGAGGGAAATGACTTAAAAGGTAAGCTCCCAATAAAACCACCCAAGAATGTGCCATGCTAGTGTGCCAATGAACTGTAGTGCTGACCATGGGCATGACTATTTACAAAGAGTTATAAAAACTCCTGTAAAATAAGAGCTCCAATCTAACCACTTACTTTTATCCAGACATGCTTAACTTTTAATCTGAATCAAACTTGTATTTTTCCCCTGTGCTTTCCAGAGCTAGCAACCACTTCCCCAACCAATCCCATGCAAACAGTCCAGATCACCAGTCATATATCATTAGCTGTTACAGAAATTTTTTTGCTTCTACACCACAAACTGGCAGCTTCAGTAAAGCTAGCTAGTAGTACAATGTTAATTATTGGATGTCTGCTTTTGACAACAAAAAGAAGAAATCTTCAGTAAGTAGCTCACCAAATGGCTGATTAAGGTTCATAAACAGTGAAGGATCTGTCACAAAAGGGATAGTGAAGTTCAGATGTCTGTTGCAAAATGTTCCCAAGCAAGCAAAAAGAATATTACTGTATTTGTTATACTGCATCTTCAATACAGCTTTTAATTCCTTTTATCCTCCTGTCTCCTCACTTGAAGCTAAGCTTTTTGTCTACCCAAAACCAAGGGCAGAGACTTGGAGACTGGCTTCTCTTTGAGTCTTCTGGTTCAGCCCACAGATAAATCACAGCAGTTGTTTTTATGACATTTCCTGCCCCAAAGAGCCGGCCAAAACTCCTCTCCACTTCTCATCACGTCAAGTATTGCAACATCCTTTTAACAGGAGCTATCAAGCACAGTCTTGTCTTGCTGCAGTTCACCTAGAAAGCAGCTGAAAAGATCAACTCTTTCATCTTTTCTCCATCACATCTTTTCCTTGTTGGCCCCCACACAAAACTGAAGTTCTTAATCCTGCCTTTCAAGGCCTTCCTGATTTCTGCCTATCTGCCCATCTACACAGAAGGATTAGCTCCCAGCACCATTCAGTCTGTTCATCACCACTGTTCTTCTCAGGAAGGCATCTCTTGCAAAAACTCATGCTTGCAAGGAGTTCTCATTAAACAGGAGCAAAAAGCATTTTGTTGTCCTTTTCCAAGGACACACAAGTTTTTTTCCATGGTACACAGTTAAGAAACTGCTTCCCTACCTTCTTCCAACTGCTTGGACCATCCTGTTGCCCTATGCTTTACAGCTTATACAGTCTACAGCATAGACTTTGCATTTAAAGTCTATGCACTGTAAAGTGCATAGACTGGATAGGAGGGGGTATGAGAAGGGGAAGGAATGATGTTTGTAGGCACCACATATGTAGGCACCACGTGTTTACACAGTACCAGCCACAACAGAGGTCCTCATCCCTCAGCACAGTGCCTGGACACTCTGACAAACAGACACTAACAGCACGTCCAGGAGACAGGCTGCTTGATCCAGGCTGTGAATGCTGATCCCTCCTGAGCACAGCACAGATTTCACAGCTCCTCTCCTTCCAGCTTGGTGCCCCTGAAGAGGATGCTCCTGGTGTTCCCAACAACCCCCACCCATCTCACAGGAGCAGTCAAAGCTGTGAAAAAGCTCCCTGGGCAACTGGAGACTCAGAGCAGATCCTGCACTGATGCACCCCAGCTGCTAAGAGGGCCCTTTCCTGGCTGAGTGGGTGTCTGGATCCCCAGTGCTTGAGGTGAAGAAGGGAAATCATGACAACAGCCCCAGAAAGTGATTCACAGCTTCCCAGGAAGCACTTTCCTGTCGAGATGACTGTGCTCACTGTCCTACCCACACTCTGCTGACAGACTGAAGTGAGTTCAAAGGGTCAGAGACCTCACAGCAGATGCTGGGGGGAGGGAACTGGGAGAGCCCACTTCAAGTACACCCCCAAAGAGAAGGAAGTGTGATCCCACCACATCACATTGCAATGGGAACAAGGAGAAGGGGGGCAAGGCTCCTGCTGGGAAACACCCCCTGCCAGTTTTTTAGTTCCATGAAGAACTAAGTCAAGGTTAAAAAAGAGTTCATCGCCCTGCTAGCAGAAAGTAACAAAAAAGCCTCTGCACTTGGGAGAGGGCCCTGCTAGGGTTCATTGCTCCTCTTCCAACTGTGAAGGCTGAGCACAGGTATGGGTGAAAAATACTGAGGGACAGCAAAAACATGGAGAAAATTCAGAAGCCACCTATCTCCCTCAGGGAGCAGCAGTGCCTGGCACAAGCATCATTACCCTGGCCCTTTCAGGACCCTATGGAAACAGAGACAACCATGTAATTCTGGAGGCTGGCAGGAAATTGTAGAGATCACCTAGTCCAGCCCTCTGTTCACAGCAGAACTAGCTTCAAACAGCACTTATAGACCTCAGGGCACTCTTGTCTCTGTGCTAGCCTCAGAGAGCTGATGGGTTTCAGGGCCTGAGCTGAAGTCAAATGTTTGTAATAACTGAAAGAGAAGGTGTCATTAACCAGGCTGAACACTCCACATGAATGTTCTCAGTGCCGTAATCAAATGGACCTCCACCATACACACACATTTGTGCCTCCACCCTTCTGCTTTCTCTGCATCTTGGGCAAGAAGCAATTCACTCTCTGCTGGAAAGCCAAGCAGCCTCTTCATCTGTGTGCAAGGACAAAAAGACCAAGTGCCAAGAGTCACTTGTACAATGAAGACATTGTGTCACAGACTTCTTCATTATCTGTGATGCTGGTGAAGGAATGAGATCAAAACCCTCAGTACGGGAAGAATTTGAGTTGACATTCAAGTACAAATAGCTTTACTCTATTAGACTTTCTGCCACCAGAAGTGATTACATCAGTCAGAATTTGAATGCACTCTGACCTAGATTTTCAGAAGCCCATAAAGACAGTTATCCCAATCTGCTTTCACAGATACATACTGAGATGCTGTTCTAATTGTTAAAAAAAGTCAGTATTAATAGTCAACATATAAAGACTGTGGGTTGAGAGCTGGACTTTGGGTGAGGATGGAAAGAATCTGAGTAGGGAGTGGGAGCGGTAGAATTTTTTCTTTTTCCACAGAAACTTGTGGATATTTATATTTTATATCACTGTTTGAATATCAGCAGGAATGTTGTAAGCCAGCTGACCCAAAGTCAGTTAATTTCCTGGTCCTGCTGCTAGGTTTGTTATTAGCCAGTGTCTACCAATGTTTGGAAAATGAATCATCTCATTATCAGTAATATGTTGTTTTTCCTTGTCATTATTTCTGAGTTCATCTCGAAAGCAGAGTACAATGGAAATCTTACAGGAGCCTTCTGTTGCTTCTTTTGGGAAGGTACTGGCCACACTGTCAGGTCCAATCAGAGATGTACTGTTGTCCTACAATGGTTCATGGAACAATACATTAGTGTGGAGCCATAAAAAGCCATATTTCTTATAATATGAAGACAGAAAATGATCAAAATTTTCTCCAGGAAGCAATAATTCAGAGTTTCATGGTGGCAAGGAACTGTGAGGTTTTAGCAGAAAGGCGAAATAAGATGATGGTGATCTCTTTTATTTAACAACTTTAGTATCCTCCTTTAAGTTTTTAATATACAAGAGGAATGTTTCTAACTAAGTTGAGTTGGTAGGGAATGCATCTCTAACTCCTAAGTAAGAAAATGCTTCTATAAGCACTAAAAATTACTCACTATTGCAATATACTTTCACTTTCCTCCTTGTGTGCATCCATGTCATAAAGACAAGTTTGTCTTAGGCAATTTAGCAGTAAGTGATTCTAATCAAGGGTTACAAGCCTCTTCACCAGCCTCTCTGGGGATCCAGCAGCTCACCTGAAACCATCTTCCTCCCTCATAAATCACATCTGACAACCCTGCTGTCCAGCCTCTTTTCCTCTGCACTGTGCTCAGTTCTACTCCCTGTTCCTGGATTTCCTTCAGCTCCACATTCCCTATGGTTCAGTTGGTTTCCCAACCAAAAAATTCCACCAGGAATGTGTCTTTTTCCTCTTTAAGGAAACAGTAATATCTAAAGCTACTCTATATGCCTTCACAGAAGCTTGCTTTTCTTCCTTTTTTCCCCCCTTTCTTTTATTTTTGGGCTAGGGTATTTTTGTTTGTAAAGAAAATTAAAGGAAATTATGCCAGAACTGTCTTCCTTCAGTCTCACATTCAAAACATCTTTTAAACTAGCAGAACACCATTAGGAATCTCAGCTCTGTTTCTGACTGTGCTTTTTGCAGAAAGCAGTGTCCCAGGCTGCTGAACTCTACGTGACTTTTAAGTCCTTTGAAATACAGGCCACCCTTCACTTCAGTCCATTTCCAACAGGCTGAAGTCCTACATCTCTTTAATCGAGCCCTGCCCAGCAAGTTACTGAGGGATCCTTTGCTCAGTCTCATTCTTGTTTGTGGGATGCACAATTAGGGATTACACTGGCCTTCAGCAAAGAACAGAGTTCAACAAAAGGGCTTTGTAGACCAAACTCATATAAGCTTTAGTGACCTCTCCAGTAAAGAACTAATAATTAGCCCAATTCTGAACTACATGTGATATTTTCTATAGGATCTAGCGCCTACACTTGTGACTCCTGTCAAGTTAGAAGACACGCAATCAGAACAGGATTTAAGCCATTTAAGCAAGCAGGAATTAAATTGCTTTGTATGTGGAAAAATAATTCTGGGGTATGAGATAACCCACAGCAATTAGGGTGAAAAGACCTCAGAGTATCAGTAAAATAAACACACAGGGATGATTCAGCTGCAAGCTGCAGAACTGCCAGCTGCTTTCAGGAGTGGTGAGATGCAGGCTTTTGCTCCCACTGTTAGAAAACAGAAGCTGCATTTGCAGGCAGATCCCAGATAATCCACAAAGCCAAAATATGTCTCAAGTAGAATGAGCATCCAGTAGCAGAGATGTAATTACTGTCAGCATCTGCTTTATGCAAATTCAGTGTACAGATTTTTCACAGCACCTTCCACTGCATTCTTCATTCCCTCCCGACTTCAAAACATCCATTCAAATAAATTTAACGACTAAAATATCCAATAAACCATAATAGACACTGTCAGTAATGCAACTAGGAAGAGCTTATGAGGTTTAGATGAAGTATGCAAAATAATATGCAAAAAATAGATGTTTTGTGTGCATTCCTAGTTGTTATACAATACCAAAAGGTGAGAGTAAAGAAATGTAAAGAAAGGAAAAAGCTTTTTTTTAGTTGAAATACAAGAATATATCCTCCAGAGATGATGTCATGCATTAAATGATCACACAGAAGCTAGATGATTTTCTTCAGAATAAAACTAAATTTTTGTTGAAAAGATCTATATTTGGACAAATATTAAAAACTGTTTGGAAATACCTATTATTCCTGCTTGAGTGAAAGATGAAAACTTTGAAGCAACATTTACATATGATTCATTTCCATTTTTCAAAATCAAATGCTTTTAATTTTGTTTTGAAATCAAACTTAGAATTTTGAGTTAATAGAAAAATTTTGAACATCAAGAAATAGATCATGGAACGTTCCTCAGCAGCTCCAGGCACAAACAGCAGAAACAGCTAAGGGGGAGAACAAGAGTAAGAGGGCAGAGGAGAAAGAGTCTGTGGAGCTCATCATTGGCAGTGACATGGGGATGGTAAGGAAAACTTTACAGGACGGAGTAAGATTAAAAGTATAAGGGTGGGAAAAAAGAAAAATCAAAATAAAACCCAAGACATTTTAAGAAGTGCTTTTGAAACAAGGTGCCAGAGCTTTGCATCCCAATGAAATCACAATAAGTCCCTGTTTTCACTTTCTGTTTTCACTTCAGAATGAGCTTTAGATAAATGTAATTTAATATAAATTCTTATATTTGACAAATGTAGTTTATCCAATTTTTTGTGGATTATCTGCCTGCCATTAAGCCAATACATCCCCATACTGAGCAGTTTTAATTGCTTAGTCCTCAGCTCACCTGACCAGGAAAGGAGCAAGGAGACTGGTTCTCTATTTCTGCAACCCTTAGAGAAAGGGGTCACAGTGGATGCTGGGCACATTTTGTGATAAATTTGCAGCTTCATCATCTAGTCAGAAAGCAGGTCCATCACTAGGTGAAACACTTGTGAGTTCCTTTCTTCTCAATCTTTTGTCTCCACCACTTAGTTTTCCTACACAAGTCACACATTCTTCATGACAGTCCTGGACCATTATATCATTAGTATCGCTCAGCCCTCTTCAAAGCTACATACTTTCTTTTCCACCTTGGCCAGCCTGCATCCTGCAAAGTAAAACAGATGAAGGCAACACCAGCTGAACATATTCTGCACAGATCTATGGCAAAGGTTAAGTATTTGTGTTGCCCATTGCTTCCTGGGGAACCAGTAATTAACATTTTCAATCAAATGAAGTCTAGTCCCCTAGCAAGCACAGTAAATCTTGGAACTGGTTACAGTTATGCCTATCTCCAAGAAAATATTTCAATTATCCCTATTTCCAGAAAAAAAAAAGTTCTAAAATGTTATATCCAAAAATTTTAAAAAGTATAAATTCATCAGTGACCCCTTTTTTAAATAAAAGATTTACAGTGGCTAACAATATGATTCTCAAAGTCATGAGAGATGAAAGGCTTTGAGACGTTGTCTTTTTTCCTCGGTATGTGATTTCAAGAGTTGTGAACTAACATCACTTCTGACTCAATTTTCATTTCCTCAAAAGGAGGCCTGAGAGTAAAGTTGACAAAGAACCAGAAAGCTTTTGGAGGTAAAATTAGCATTGCAGGGTGGCATGGTATCAGGAAAAAAAAGAAGGCTCGGGGGGAAAAGCATCCAAGAGAAAGGGACCTATAAGCACAAAAATATCAATATTCAGCAGAGAGCGATTCTCCTTGCTGCAAAGGCAAAGATAGTTAACTTCAGCCAGTTTCTGCAGTAGTTATTTCCACAGCTTTTGTTCTACTACCTTCTTAATGTTGCTTGAGGTCTAACCCAGGATTTCACCTGAACAGGAAACTCCCACTTTGCCACATGAAAAATTCTGCTCTCTCTGTTCTTAAAGACTGTTATTCCCCTTTTGCTTTACAAAGTTGAGAAAACCCCAGAAAACATTTCAGATCCTTTTATTTTTGAATAAGCTTTTTTCCCCCCACCCTTCCAGATTCAGTTGTTAATTTTGGTTCATGGGAAACCGCTGAAGTCCTCATCAGCACTTCCTTTTTCTTAAAATGGATGTTTAAACTTCATCTTGACATGCTGCAAGCCAAAACCAAGCTTCTACCTGCCGGAAGGGATTAGAGCCTACTCAAAATTAGGGGAGGAACCCCCAATACTTTCTATTCCAGATGCAAAACCACTTCCATCAGCCAGGATGACATGACTCAGATCAATGCAATACCTGCAGGCAGAGTGCTTTCAGAGTATTGCTCAAACAGAGTCAGCCCAGCTTGTTCCAACCAATCTCCAAAAGAGGTTTCTGGAATCAGTAATACAATGCTTTAGCCAGCTGTCAGTTGGTCACGATGATACCAAAACTCTAAGGAGAAACTATATGTAAAAAAAAAAAAACAACAAAAAAAAAAAACCCAGAAAAACAGCTGGAGTTTTCATTTCCAGATATGCTACATAACCTGTTCCCCCTCTGAGAAAGTACTAAGAGATGTAGAAGCAGGAGAAGGGGAAAGGGAGTATGGGGAAGGCACTGGAACCACCCTGTGCAAGTAGGCTTTCTGCAGGGGGGGATGAAGAACTGGGAGTGCTGAGCTGGATGAGGTGAGGGCTGGCAATTTTCAAAGACAAATAAAAGTAATTTGCAATTTCTAAGGAAATTCTTTACATTGATTTCATATCCAGCTAATGTGGAGTACCTTTCTTCTCACAAAAGATTACATAATTTGAAAATTAATGTCTCTACTCCCAAAATTTATATTGGCTTACATTATTATCATGCAATCTGGTGTCTTAAACCCAGCTAAACTAGTAAAAATTTTAAATAATTGATTGTGCTAGGAGAAAAATTTAAAATAATGACATAAGAAACAGTTTTTTGGTAAGAGAGTATTAAAAGCACAGAAAGCACATCCATGCAATTAAATCACACGATTTCTGTGCCTTCACTTAGAACTGCTGACAGTCTGTGGGAAAGCTTCATTGTCTACAATTATCAGTAGTAAAGTCATGTGGGCTCTGAAGCCAGCTACCTCCTAGGATTTGTCCCATGCTTCCTAGCACTCAGTTTTCCCTGTGATCAGTCTGCCACCACTGCCTCTCCTACAGCACTGACCAAGAGCTGCCCTCCCTTTTCACAAGGGGCAGTCATGGCCCTGGAGTTCACCTTCCTGAGAAAAAGTGTGACACTGATGAACTCATCATGAGGTCTCTTCTGCAGAACTGCTCAGTGGGGACCATGAAGCAGTTCTTAACTTTGTCAAACTTTTCAGTGAAAAATAAGGAGCATGGTTCAAATCAAAAAGCTGTTTGTGAGCTGTAAATCCTTATTGACTTTGTGAGTTAAACACTACAACCACAGAAACCACAGAACTTCTGCCAGGTCCTCCTTGAAGCAGCAGTATTTCCAACTACCTCCAGGCTTACTATGCTGTCCCACAAAATCCTTATTCCTTTCCCATGTCCCCAGAGCTCACTCCACACACAGACCCCCCAGAACATCTCTCTTGTATCTTGCCTGGCTTTTAGCTGAGGATCAGACAGTACAGGCTGCAGTTTGTGCAGGGGCTGGCACACTCTTTCACACAGAGTGAATCAGGGTCACTTCCTCCCCTAAACGGGTACTTAAATGGTGCAAATACCTCTCCCTTCTCCCCAGCTAGTGATTTCCACAAAATGAGAGCACTTAATATCATGGGACCTCTCCTTCTCAGTCCAATTGTGCTGAGTTGTGTAACAAGCCCTCAAGTTACTGGAAGACTGACATAAGCTGCAGTTGCATAACTTGCTTCCGTCCGAAACTGGGAGAAAAACGACACTATTGCTACCACACAAGTTTCAGCTGTCTTGTGCTCTGCCAGCAGCCTTTTTACCGGGGGGAGAACCCTTAGGTTCCTCCTGCAAGTGAGCATGCATCCCCATATCTCCCCATCACTGCTCCCTCGTGGTCCTTTCTGCAGATCCTTGTCTCTAACTACCAGCCATGACTCTGGTTTGATGTCATCTCCAGCTTTCTAACACCACACTTTATATGCCATTGTTTTATATATATATATATGTAAATACCAAAAGGAAAAAGCAATGGGGAATTCACATATACATATGAAAATAATATTTATATGTATGTGCTTGCATAGAGAAATAAAATGGAGATATGTGTGCACTGTCATGAGCTGGACAATCACCAAAGGTATCGCTGGACAATCACCAGAAGTGCCACACATACATTTCTAATAATCTCATCCTGGAATTCCCACTAAAGCCGAATGAAAATGCAGTTGTACCCTGAGAGCCACTGTCAAAGGCAGCTGGACAGACACCAGCTACCTGTGTGTGATTTAAGTCCAAACTTGAATCCTGTGGTTTTTCTTATGCCACTGTCTGGAATTTTTACCTCAAATGGCAGAAGTGCTTTAAGCATACAGCTGTAACAGCATAATTATTAGAAATCTCTTACAAGAGTGGATTTCATGTACATTGCCAGAAGCAAAACAAACTTCTAAATCCCACTCCTTGCCACAGCCAGTTAGAACCTTAGTAGGTGCTACACCTACATTAAATAATCAAGATTTGTAATAACAGCACTAGGAAATTAAAAAAAAAACAAAAAAAAAAACAACAAAAAAAACCCCACTACTTGTTTTATTTAAGTATTATTGCTTTGTTTAAAACAGACACATATCAGCTTTTCTGAAAGGACCAGTTACTGTCAAGTCAAACTTAGATGTCTGTAATGAGAAAGTTCTGATAAAATTCTAACAAAGTAAATAAAACTTCCACAAAATACACATTATAGATTTCTTCAGTCTTGGATTAAAACTTTACTCTAGCTACCAGGACTAAGTAATTTCTGAATGCAGAAGGCCCACACTATGACTCTAGCTTCTTGGGAGACAATTTTTTCCCTTTATTTACATAGCTCCTGGCACCTAGATCTTTTGTAAGGGTTTCAAAATAATATTATAAATAAATAATAGTAATTGAATTAGTGTTAACTGCAAATAATAGGATCTAGCAGGATGGCTAACTTCTAGAAACAGGACTGATGCTAGTACATAAGCACTAATTTATCCCACTACCCTATGATTAAGAGGTCTAAAAGGAAAGCAGTGAAGCAGCAAGCCGAAGTTCAATAGACAAAGGAAATAAAACAGAGAATCAGCTTGTTGTGCTGCTATGGCTGAGTGCATATGCCTTCCCACACTTTACATGCTCTGCTCTTTTGTTATCTGTCCATAGCTTTCAGAGTTTAACAGTGCTCTTCTGCAAGCTGTGCCAAGTGCAGAGGGAAATGAAATTCCTTCTTCTGAAAAATGGTTCAATTAGTCAAGATACAAATCTGAGTCACAAAAAGAGAAAAAAGAAAAGCATACAGCATATTGGCTAAACTATGCAATTAATCTCCAGCAAGAACAGGATGCAGAGCAGTAGGTGTAGCACCGAGGTTTAACAGGGTGGGAAGGGGGGATTAGTTAGGACCATAGCATCAGGATTTGCAAGAAGGCAAACAAAATAGTAAACTCGCAGTCATGGTACTTCCAAAAGAGTATTCCTTCATAGACTTGTTACCCACTGGCCAGCTGCAAGGTCCAAGCTAAAGATTTTGCTTCAGGTTTCTGGTTTAGGAAATAGGCCAGCTACATAATGCAAAGTGGAGATGTCATAAACTGGAAAAGCAATTCCCCACGGGTGAGTCACAAGAAACATCAGACAAGCTGAATCAATGATGAGCCATGGCTATGGGAACAGAGAAAGGACACTAGACACAATCAAACCCAGAAAAGAAATAATTACATAATCTTTTGCTTTCCTCACCACAATAGTGCCAAAGCTAATAAGCCATTATTAAATTTCCTGAGGCTCTAACTTTACACCTGATCGCAGCAGAATTGTTGTTGACAAGAAAATGTGACACCCTCAAGTGCTACATCCTGCTCCTCCTCCACATCAGCAGGGCTCTGCTGACGCCCCAGAGCCCCTTCCCCACACAGAGCGCCCAACTCTGCCCGGCCTCCTCCCCAGAACACCCCGCCCTGGACTCCCCCAGCCAGCAGCTTCCCCAGCAACACAGCACCAAATCCAGCCTGGGTTCAGGTCACTTCAGCGAGCACAGGGAGCCAAAGACTCTCTGGACTAGAGGATGGAGAAATGTTCTCTCCTACTCTGAGCTGGGCTCAAACAGGCTCTAAATAGGCAGGTGGGGAGGTAACAGAGGCTCTCCCACCCCCAGGGGGAAAGACTTTGAGAGCAAACACCTGAAATGGAAGCCAGCCTGCCTGGAGCTGAATAGAAGAGGAAAAGGGTCAGACCAAGAGCTGGGCCCCTCAGACATAGTTTTCAGGACAGGTTGTGAGGGATAAGCCTCCATTTGCAGCCGGACTTGTGCGTGCAATGTATTCCAGATTCTCAAGTGATGCAGGGATCATCTGACTGCCCAAGGGATAAAACATGGCAAACCTGGCAAAGCAGTGGGCAGGACTCAGCCCGTTTCCTTAGAGGACGAGGGGAGGTTGTCAGCAGCTGCTCAGGAGAAGTATTTTGGCATTACCAGGAAAGGAGAACACCAGAGGAGATTGCTAGGATAAAAACAGAGGAGAGGGCAGCTGGCAGGCATTTGCTTTTTCTGTAAGCTCAACTGGGAAGGACACTTCTGACCTTACAAGCTTTGTACGTTGCAAGTGTCAGGGCAACTTGTTGTGCCTTTTTAAATCATTCCATTCCCCAAGTTCGTTTGTCTAGAAAGCTTGACAAATTCCACTGTCTCAGCTATTTTGTAAATAAATTCCTTAAAGGGGCTCTGAAACTACCCATGTGTGTTGTTTTGTAGGGGTGTAATTTTTCATAGCTGCTATGAATGACTGAAAAGGTGTGTAAACAGACGCCAACAAAGTTTCTAACAGTGTTTTTTCATATTCTTTTGTTAAAGAGGATGCATCTTGCTCACCTTAAAAACAGTTTTTCTGTAGCTCATCCTAAATTTTGGAATATTTAATCCCCTGAATTGTTTGCTGCTTAGTTCTGAGGACAAATAAAAACATGTGTCATCTAAATTCTCCCTGGAAGTACAGGTAGCCCATCCTTTTCAATCCCTTTAAATCACATATCTGTAGTATTGAAGTCTCTCTCAAAAGACTGAAACCAAAGTAGTCATGTCTCTGCCTGCTGGACCTCTAACCATACCCTTTGGATTGTTGGCTTTTTATTTTCCACAAGTAAAACCTGCTGTCTCAAATCTGAGCATGGAAGAGGCCCTCCAACCCATGTGCCTGTAGATCTTTTCATCTTAGTCTTATGTTTGGTGACGCTAAAATATATTTGCATTTATGCTGACCAAAGGTGGAGTTCCCTCTTGCAGGTCACTGTGTTCTGCTGTGGGAATTTCCAGAAATAAAGAGATAAGAGTAAGGAAAAGCTGTGCATGGATGTGGAGCAGTAAGGGCCTGAGGGCTGAAGCCATCTGTGCTCTGGTGGGAAGGATATATCAGTGCAACACCCCATCCTTTCCTGACAGCCCTGTGCACTGCACCGAGGGACAGAAATAAAAGTGCTTCCCCAACCTCCTTTCTCTTCTTCTCCTGTGCACTCCTATAGCCTTGATCACAGCAATCATTCCAGACTGGGAGACAAGGTGATTAATAAGCTTTTAAAATCTACTCTTTGAGAAAAATCCAGTTAGAAAAGAGGGATTAAAAACTCACCATTGTTTTCCACAACTAAAGGGTCCTCTGCATTGGTTCTGTTCCCTTTAAAGCCTGGAATGCTTATGGTGGTTAGTTTAGGGGAGAGCATGGGACTTTTTTTCAGTAAACAACTTCAAATTTCCCTAAATTAGAAACACATTCAAGTTTGGAAAACAATTGTTTGGCAGCTGCTTTTACAAGAAAACCATGCTGCAAACACAGCTCCAGACTGTGCTGCAGAGACCTTTCAGGTTGGCTTGTACTGAGCAATGCAGGACCAGTGTCCACACTGGAGCCTGCAAAGTCAGGGCTTTGACGTGGTTTATGTATAAATGTGATGGTGGGTTCACACTCCAGTCAGTCTCTCCCCCGTGGAAATCTATGAATAAATTCAGTGGGGGTTCGTATTTTCAGAAAGTCCAAGACACATGATTTTTTTCAGATACAGATCCATTACTAGTTCAAGAGGAGTTGCATGGATTTGGGCAGGAAATAGGGGAAGCTTAATGCTTGTACATGAAAGCAAGAATAAGTGGATCTGAAGTGGCTGCTGAGACAACTAAGATAAAGCCACATCAGAGTGATTCATTCCTTTCAACGATTTTGAGAAGCAACAGATGACAATTAAGTATTCTAACATCACAAATTGCTTCAAAACTAATTTAGAGATAGCACTATCCAAAGAGATGCTATGTTTTCATTTAATCCAGGTAACACGCTAGATTAACCAAGTCACTAAATCCATTACTAATACAGATTAATTTCATCATAATAAATCATAAAAAACCGTAAGAAATCATAATTATAGACCGGAACTGTGTAGGTTTTCCCCTGTAAAGTGCTTCTGCTTGATCAACATGAGGGAGAACCAAGCCTTTTCCAGCAATGAATATTGACTCACTGTGGCTCTAAGCACCATAGTCTCACTCCAAAGCACATGAGGAACCCACTTTACAGCAGCACTAAATACACACCCACTAAAAAACCTGTCCCTTTGAAGTGTTATACTCTTATCTCAAAAAATTGTCAAACTGAGTATCATTTGAAAGACTCGGACTAAATTTGAAGAGAAGTATAGGACTAAATTGCCAGTGAGAATTTGGGCACTCCTGCAATTCACAAGAGCAGAAAAAGAGTTTAATATTTAATGTGTGCCTAAGAATTAAGGTAGAGAAATGCATAAAATCTTATTTCTTTGAGCTTTATTAAATTTTGAAGATATAAAGTGAACACTAGAAGCACCAAAAAACTTCATTGTATAGCTTCAGAGGTCTCTGCAAACATCCTCTATTTACTCACAAATGACCCCAGTTTAGCTTTCAGGAGATTCAATAGGAAGTCTGTGTGGAACACCACGTCACGTTATAAAGAGGAAGGAAGCTAGGAGAATTTTGGAGCAGAAGAGAGAAAGTTGAGTTTGGTCTTCTTACATAAAACCTTAAAAACGAGTGTCATGCCTTTCCTTTTGTCTGGTAAAGATTTGTGGTAAAGACCATGGGGAAATGCAAATCTAGGAAGTAACATCTATAAAATCCTGTTTTAAAATCTCACCACTATCAGTACACAGAACTTACTGTCCTCTCCCGCTCAGTGGCACACTACATGCTGAGCTTTCAATGAAAACAGAAAAAAACCCAACCCTTACTTGCTTTATCTCCACTAGATGTTTTCATTGAATTGCAAAGGCCTGCAGTTATGTGCTTGTTTGGGTCTTCTGCTCATGAATTTTTCTCACATGCACAACTAAACTTAGACTAAAATAATCTGCAACAGAGAGCATTTCAAAGAATAAACAACACACAAGTGGATTAAATCCCTCAGAGTTTAGAACGTAAGTTACCTTCAGAAGCATTGGAGAAATAGGGAAAAGGAATGCTAGGATTATGTCATGAGGATAACATACAGATATTTCTAGTACCGGATTCAAAAAAGCCATTCCAGACATGTATTAGTCAAATATTCATTTAATAACCTTTTTTCTTTTTGTTTTTGGGTATTCCAAGTTCTTGCAATAATGAGCCTTCCAACTGAGGTTCCAGGTCTGATTGGTGAGGTTCCAGGTCTGACTGGCTACAGATTAGGTACAGATATAACCTGTGGGAAATTCCAGGTTTGAGGAAACACATTCTTGGTGTGTGTCTGAAGTGACGTAAATGTTGAGGATGTGGGAAGCAGGCAGGATCATTGTGCAGCACGTTGCCTCCTTTCATCACCAGTTTGATCATCCTCAGTAGCTGTCAGGCTGCATTGCCAATGCCAAATCAGACAAGCATCTCATTTGACTTGACAACAGCAAGCATAGTTTTGCCTGCAGCTGAGTAGAACTCTCTCCAGGAGTAAAATACTATATCAACTCTTAAGCTTCACACAATAAGCAGAATAATCCCCATGAGTTTAGTTACAACCTTTCTTGTGGGTTTTGCTCATAGGTCTTCTTACAGCAACATATCCAAGTACCAGTTAGCCTTACCCTCACTTACTCAGAGAGCCAAGAGTACATGAAACAGATTGTTAAAGTGTACAGTTACAAAATATAGTGTAAGGTATAACTCATTGAAACCACAGATTATCCTTGCCAGATGCTCACAGTTTGCCAAACTGGATTAAGTGGGATTTCTCAAACTGAAAGGGTAACTTTGGGACACCTCAAAAATGGCTAAACAGCTCAAAGAAATCAGAAAAGGTTTTTTGCCTCCTGCACTCAGCAGAAAAGAAAGAATACTTCTCTCTCTTTATAGAACACAACAAAATACCTAAGATTACAACCATCAGAAAGACTGGGGATTCTTTCTCACAGCTTATTAGATGAATGGCAGATCCAAGTATTATTTTAAGCCTCAGTTTTTGTCCTCCCTGTGCATCACGTTCTTAACAAGGAAAAGAAGCGATATCTGGATATCTTCTGTGATATCCAGAGAGCAGAGTATTTAACTACTAAGATTGCAGCATTTCCTATTGTTTATAAAGATGTTTATGAAAATTATTTCCTGTTATCAAAAAGATGCAGTGTCTCAAAGTGCTGTTCCCTTTATAAACTCACATTGTTGGAAGTACTAAGGGTTCTCTCTTCTACTGGACAAACAGCCTCTGTAAGGTCACACAACCCTCTAGACATAACATAAGGACAAAGACATTTTTGGACGATGATGTTAAAGTGTTCTTTCCACACTTTCTACATTATTTGCACTTTCTCTGTTTCCGTAATTATCCTGGGAAGTTTACTAGTAATACAGGATAGATGATTACAAGCATTAAAATGTTTTGTGGTGGACATTAGACATCCGTGTGGATCTCTGCTCAATGACACATCAAAGACTTGCTTATCTCTTCATGCCTAATTTTTTCAGTGTGACTTCTGTGAGATACGTTTTGATCTTCTGTATGTAACTGTTCTTCTAGCAACCTATAGCTATTTTGTTCTATCTTAGGGTCCTGAAAGGATTGATTCTATTGCCTTGAAATTTGCTTGAAAGAGCCATCTACTCTGTAGAAACCCTGTTTATATTGCTTGACAGGATTTTGCATGCAAGGAACAATTAACTGATATGATTGTGAAGAACCAATGCTCCCATTTAAGGGGCTGCTAGTAAAAATTATTCAAGCTTCTCAAAAATATAGTAATAAAATTTCACAATGACTTTTCAATATTATGTTTCTACAAAATTGAAAACTATTTTAAAATAACATATGACTCTGGAGAAAAAGTAAATTATTCACTTTTGAAGAAATATTGCAATATTTTAATAATAAAAGTCTGCAACTCTGAAATTAAAAATGGATGTCAGTCTCTTTTCCCAGGTAACAAGGGAAAAGACAAGAGGAAATGGCCTCAAGTTGTGGCAGGGCAGGTTTAGATTGGATATTAAGAAAAAGTTCTTCACTGAGGTTGTCAAGCACAGGAACAGGCTGCCCAAGGAGTGGCTGACTCACCATCCCTGAAGGTATTTAAAAGATGTGTAAATGTGGCACGCAGGGACAGGGTTTAGTGGTGTACTTGGCAGTCTCAGAGTAATGGTTGGACTCAAATTTAGAGATCTTTTCCAACCAAAACAATTATATGATTTTATAATTCAAATAAATGACCCCTATGCACAAGGAACCATACCTGGTCCTAATATGAACAGAGGAATTAATAAAATGAAACATGATACGATTTTAAAAGAATGAACATATTTATTCTCTACCAAAAAGAGATAGTACATCAAGGTAAAAAATATAAATATCAAAATCATTTAACAGTTAGACAACCACCCTGACTTGGCAGCAATATTTTGCAAAATCATTGCACAATAATTTTCTCTGGCAGATTAAACTCCACAAAATCCATGATGTGTATCTTTTCTCTTTACATCATAAATCATCCTACAACAGTAAGATAATGTTCTGGAATATGTATAAAACATCATACATGATACATGCTTTATGAAAGCTGGAAAGAAGGAAAGGAGAGAGAATGTCTCTTAATGCTTCCCTTAAACCTTTGACTCAAATCTAGGCAACAGATATTCACTTTCTCATTCGCAGTCCCTTAACACAGACAGTTCCAAGTACACACACAAATACACATATATTAAGAGGATTTGTTATAAATAGCTATTACTTTTATAGGCAGCCTCAAATATACAATCTTCTGTATGTCTTTAAAAAAATAATGTCCCATTTTAATCTATAAAAAATAAGAGTTCATCCACAGGTAAATATTCTTAATTAGAATGTGACTCAGTGAATGTCCCGAAGAGTTTGTCCCAGTGTGTGAAGTAAGGAGCATAGTTTGATTTGAATTTCAGATGGTGGAGATCATGGTGTGGAGCTCCTCCATACAGTCCAAAAGGCACAAGTCGGTGAGTTGACCATGGGAAGTCATATCCAGAGTGGTCCTCCACTGACAACCCAATGTTTACAAGGAAGAAAATCATTTCTGTCAAAGGATGGCATCCAAGGAGCAGCGGGTTTATAGCAGCAAAAAATCCCAGTGAGAGCAACTCCCATATGCTGGAATACTGTGTAGTAAGGGCGAACGTCGACACGTGCTTGTGATGCACCTTGTGGAAGGTCTTGTAGAGCCAAGGCACCTTGTGGTGAAGCAAATGCCACAGGAAGTACTCAAAATCAAATAGCAGCAGACAAACTGCTACTTGCAGCAGGACTTCAGGCAGCGCTGGAGCTATCACTGGGAGATTCATGGGTCTCCAGTACCAGTGCAGAAATGTCACCGGGAAGATGAAAACAACATGGTGATACACACTTTGAATAATGCAAGGCACCATCATTCCAAGACTGGGATAGTTCTGTGGCTGGATTTTGTATTTTCTCAAGTCTGGTAGTCTAATGCTTAAAAAGTCCAGTGCAATATATGGAAGACAGAAAGCCATGTATGCTGTAAAAGAAAACAGCACTGGAAAAAACGGTGACTTGATCAGTGGCTCCCGTGCGGTGACAAAGTCCCAAAGAGACTGCAGGCACAACCTGTCCCGCTGTCCCTCCATCACAGAGCTGAGCAGCACACGGTGTGGCAGGCTGCAGTTCATGCTGTTTGCAGTCTGAGGCAGCTGGAAATCCTGCAGGCTTTTATGCAGCCTGCACAAGCAGTGACTCCACCCCCAGACATTCTTACATAGCAATGTGCATCGTTAAAGGGGACGTTCCCTTCCTGTCATAGAGAATGCGATAGAATGCATTACAATCTCAGAACAGAATTAGCTGCCCAAGGTTATCAGCAGAACTCTACTACAAGAGGCTTGCACAGTAGGAAAAACAAGAAGAAGTGCAGAACTCTAATGCTGGAATTCAGAGAAAGAGTTGGAACATCGTCCACTCCACTTAGTGCATACACTTTAAAAGTTGCTGTTTCTTATTAATTTTGAACTGTGTCATCCTCTGTTATCCTTTTGCCTTTATAGATAAGGCAATAAAAATTACCATTGAGTTGTGGGGTTTTGGGGTTTTGTTTTTGGTTTTGGTTTGGTTGTTTTGTTTTGTTGGGGTTTTTTTTGGCGGGGGGGGGGGGGGTTGTTGTTGGGGTTTTTTTGTGGTTTTCTTCTTTTAATGTGACTGCTACCTCAACTCCAGGTCTGACCTGTGGATATCTGGTCAGTAATGGCTGTGTGCAAACACATATTTTCTTAATCATTCCTTGCTTATAAAATAGCCTCAGTTAAAACCTTAAGGAGATCTACAATACACTTACAGTCTGCTTGTGCTGGCTGTGACTTATCTCCATGTAACATAACATTTGAGGTCATATTCTCCTTTATGTACCTGTTTCTACTTGACACGGAAAAATTCACCTGACCCTACTAGATGCAAAATTGAGCCAACCACTTTTGAAGGACATAAGATCCCCCAGTTGCAGAGAAGAATACAGGGTAAAATCTCATTATGCTTTCAGACAGGTGCTCAGTGACCAGTATTATACATTATTACAATATTGTCTCCATATCTCAACAGCTCTATTAGCAAGTTGATATGAAAATCCCCCTTTACTCATGTATGAAAGTAACATACACACTTAAAAGATCCACCAGTTAGACCCATGTCCTTTAAAGGATCTTCCTCTCACCACAGGCAAGCACACCACAGGCAGAAGCCAGCAGGCTTGACTCCAACATTCCTATTTTTCTAAAAACATTTAGAGGTAAATGATGAAAGTTTTTATTTAGCCACTAAGACATCACTTCTTTTGTGCTTTTAGAAAAAGAAAAACAAAGCTTTGAACACTTAGGGAAACAAAGCTAGCCATAAGCTTCCTATGAACTCACCTCTTTTGTCAGTAAAGCATTTATTCTAATATTGGAAATGAGGTCAACTTCCTGGATGACTTTATTAGCTTGTTCAGATGATTTTACTTCTTTGCTAATGAGAAAATACATCTGATGGAGCAAATGTGAGACTGCATTTCCTTGCTTCTGAATAATTAAGAATGGTTAATTAGCAGATCTTTTCTGAATATGCATGGATTTGTAACACAAGTTTGCTTTCAGTTTCAACTATTTTCTTTTCAATAAATTCTGTTCTCTCCTTAGGCGTCAAGAATTTTACTTAAATGGCAACATACATCTGTGCTATTATTCAGGCAATCGGTAGGTCTTTGCTGGAGACAGATTTCTACCTGTTCCACATATATTTTGGAATTCAGATTCCTTGCTAGTATGAGACTGTTCTGTTGAATTAATTTATTTAGACCATTAACTGTTGTAAATTAAAACCCATTGCAAGACACTAATGTAACAGATGAGGATCTATATCCAAGAGCTTCATTTCAATCTTCTGACTGCGTTTATCCTAACCTCTATTCCACAATAAGGCATTTATAACATGATCACCACCTGGGACCAAGAATATTCATATGATTTCTGTTGATTTATAAAGTCACAATCAGAAATTAATTCTCCCAGATGGGATAAGTGATCCTCTCTTTTATTAAAATTATGCAGGGAATCAATTTATTTTATAACATATTCCAAATCTCACTAAAGGGGGATTGACATAAATTGCTCAGCTGCCTTAAAGACACTCCTCTAACTAATCCCTACAGATACGCAGAGTCCCAAAAATTTTTAGAGCCATCACTGCCCGCAAGTTAAATTTTAAAGAATAGGCATTTTGCCTGTAGATTAGATCACAGAAAAATATTCTTCAGTCCCTTAAGGAAAAACAACGGCATTCTGCAGTGCTATTCCTAGGCTATCCTGCACCATAAAGCCCAAGCAAGGCGCAGGGGAGCGGCGCTTACCTGGGGGGCTGGCGCCGCCCCGAGACCGCTCCGCCGCACCCGCAGGGAGCGCGGCCCGGGAGAATTCATCCTCCTCACCCCTCTCACGGGACAGACCCTCATCCTCCACAATCCGACTCCAAGCCGTCTGGCTTAGCCACCAAGTAGCATTTACCACGTATCTCCGCTCTGCTAACTTCAATTTCCTTGCCAGCACAAGGTATGACAAAAAAAAACCAAACAAAAAACCAAAAACAAACAAACAAACACACAACAACAACAACAACAACAAAACCACTAAAAAAAAAATCCTACACACATAAACCCTTTCTGCACCTAACTCAGCAACACAACCCCAGCTTTTTTCACTTAACTTGCAACGCTGCCAAAGTCTCCCATGTGTTACAAGAATCTAAATGGCTCTCTCAAAAACTCACTCCTGCTACAGAGTTTAGGTTGAAGGGCACATAGTTTGGAATGGGGCCCCACAAAGGGTCTTAAATAGATTCCACATGAGCACAAGATACAAGCACCTACCCCAAGCTGCACTGTACAGCTACAACGTAAACAGCGCAACGCTACAGTGGGTAGGAAGATGAGGGAAAGTTAGCAGGATGGAAAACTAGAATCAATATACTGAAATTAATGCAGCATTAGAGGGAAAAATTATTTTTCCATCCTCCTCCCCCTCTGTATGGCAGTATTATTGTTGTACCAGAGATAAGGCAACATCCCAGAACACGCTGAGCCTTCTACCGGGAAAAGCGTGCTGGAGAAGAGGGCTGGAGACTTGCTCAGGACCAGCACCAGGGACGCGGGACGGGCACCAGGAGCAGCAGAAAGCAGCGCAGCGCCTGCTCTCGTTTTAAAGGAAGCNCGCGCGGTCTCCCCGCGAGCCGCAGCGCCGCCCAGCGCCCACCCGCGCCCCGCCGCCGCTGGAGGATAACGGGAAACGCTCCTGCGCTCAAAGCTCCGGAGATAACGAGCTACACAGTGTTGCAGCAGCGCGGGAAGTTGGTCGGCACGGGAATGTCACAGGCTTTATAGGTGCAATGGGTTCGGAGGGAAGGAGGGCGCTTGGACTCCACCTTAGAGGTCTCTTCCAACCCAAAATGATTCTACGATTCTAACCTACAGCCCCCTTCTGTTTGATTAATCTGCACATTCAAATGCAGGATCTGGATACAAATAAGCGAGATGAAACTCTCCTCCTCGCATCCCTGGTAAGCATCTTGAACCCTGAGCCCACAGGGATGCTGAGAATTTCAGGATGAAGAACACACATTCCTCTCCAGTTTTGATTAAAAACTTTAGCCTAAGCACAAAATACTTTTCTTAACAGAACCAACACATTTTCTTTATCAAATTTTTAATCTCCACCTCGGCAACCAAGCTTCACTGAAAACCTCTCCAGCGGGTAAAAAGAATAATCAAAGGTCACTTTAAGTAATTTTGAACAATGGCTGATGATGGAAAACTGCCAGTGAAGTAAATTGCTAATTCTCAAGCTTTACCTTAACAGGATCAGTTTTTAAAATAATAACCATAAGGAAAATATCCTAAAGTTCTGTCATTCAGAATTCATAACTCAGGAATGTGAAATTGATTTGCATTCTCAGCAACATCCAGACATGATTTCTGGAAGAGTCAGAACACAATGCAGACACTTCCACTCAGAAAATAAGAATTATGCAATTATGTTACACGTATGGCTAGTGTCTATCCAACGCTCATAATTTTTTATTTCATTGATGATTTCAATGATTTCGGTCATATAAAGTTTTATGAAAATGGGCTGCCAGTAAGAAAGGCAAGCTCCTGATGGACAATGCTGCAGCATGAGTTTGTATTTTATAACATTATGAAGGGAGAAGTCATTATAAATGCTTTCATTACCAGAATATCTTCCACCAAGAGCCATTTTATTAGATATCCAAAAACCTATCCAGCCAGCAAGGTTTCTCTCTCACATCTTACAGAGTAATGCCATTTGTAACTTTTTATGATATTAAGGCACTTCTGTTTCATTTGGAGGGATTTTGTTTGTTTTGGGGGGCTTTGGGATTTGTTTGTTTGTTTTTGGTATGGCACATTCACTATAAATTTATAGAAAAACTTTGTTCCCAAGCTGACAAAACTGTTTCTCTTACAGGGCCCAAGGAGGTCTGTTTTACCACCTCTTCCTATGCTGAGGTATTTCTATATTGCTTGAGTTGCTGTATAAACTTTTATCAGTGTTATCAGTAGCCAGGGAATTACCAACCAGTGTAAAAATGCTCTGCGTGGAGCTAGTGCATCATTCAGTACACTCCACTAGCAAACACACACTCCACCGTCCTTAGGCCTTCTGCATGAAATGAACACTGTAAATATCCTTGCAGATGATTACAAAAACATCCTTGTCAAGTTCCAAGCACAACATGAGGACAAAACCACGTCTTTATGTCTGTGTTATCCCTCACATGTCTGGTTGTTGTACATCTCTCAGACAAAGCCTGTGCATTCTCTTCAGCTGCACACAGGTCTGTGAGTCTGACGATCCATGAGCTGAACATCAGCTGAACTACTTTCTTCTGCCTTCCTAGCAGTCACTAAATGCTGAGACCAAGCCAGCAGAAAGCATCCCACGCCCTCTGTTAAGCCAGTGCACTTTCATACTGTCCAAAGCTGATGTTCAGCCAGCCTTCAGCAGCACCTACATACATACCTGTAACACAGAGGGCTGTAGAACAGGCAGTCAGTACTTAAGATCTGCTTAGAAAAATGTACTATTCATCACTGAACTCTTAATTCTTCACAGGTGATTCTAAATAGACCAAGCTTCTCACTTGTCTCTTCTATGTTCGGGGTGTCTTATTTTGCACAATTCTTTCCACTGACACCTCTCCAAGTTTGTCACACAGGGCCTGCAACTTCAGTGAGTCAGGGAGAACTAAAGCAGCTCACAATTTCCTTACTCCAGTGAAGCAGAGAAGCTCCATAATGATTTTTGTTTAAAGCTTCCAGTATTCTAGCTTTATATCCAGGAACCCAGGGTGTTCATCAGCTGACAAAAGTGGCAACACATAGGATTTAATACGCTCCACTGTCTCAGCTGCAGTATTCAGCATGGAAGAAAGGTATAGCCTGAGCATGTTTATTATTGAAGGTGACAAAGGTCAAAAGCTGGTTCATGTGTACTGTGGCAAAGATCAGCCCCCTGCCTTACTATGTGATTAAATGCCATTTATGAGATTACCAGACAGTCTGTTAAGCAATCCAATTACCCAAGGTTTAAGAATATGATACAAGAAGCTTTGCACTACAGCAGTAGTTCAAAAGAAGCCTCACCTGAAGGCTTAGAAAATGACATCTTGTGAGTAATTATTTACAATTAGTACCTTACTTAAAAATCTCAGAGAAGTCCACCCACATAAGAATGGCCTTTTAAGCTTGTGAAAAGCTTTTTTCATGGAAAAAGTAAAATGCAAGTTTACTTAGCTATTTTACTTTTTTTCTGTACTTGTTTGATGGATTAATAGTTGTGAAAAATTTCTGAATTCTTTCTGAAAGAAAAGAATTTCTGAATTCTTTCTGAAAGAAAAGAATTTCTGAATTCTTTCTGAAGCTTTCTGAATTCTCTCCCAAAGATTCCCATGCATTCATGAAACAGGAAGTGAAACACCACACAATTCCAAACTCCAAGCAGGTCTCATGTTTATTGAAATAGCTCAAGCTTAATAAACATGGTGCACACAGTTCTTGCCATACCACATACCCTCACAACTGTTAAATTAGGCACCTTGATTCCTACAGAAGCTTCCTTTCAGCACAGCAAAGTAAAGCACATCTGGCTGACACAAATGTAAAGGAGACTTAAAGGTCCTGGTAGGAATCACAACTGAAGTCTCATGACCCAGTGAACCACTTTGTCCCTAAACAACACCTGAGAATTCCCTGAGTCTGAATTAGGGAAAAAAAAAAAAAAAAAAAAAAAAAAAAAAAAAAAACCAAAAAAAAAAAAAGTATCAGAAAACAACTCAAGTCTCCAACCCCTAGACCTGCCACTA
>VYXD01013949.1:1427688-1481000 GCA_013397195.1 Hylia prasina
TTTTTTTACAAAATAAGTCTGTCTCAATTTAAAATGCATTATTTCCTATGACACATAGAAAGGCTCTTTATCCTGTTGGGATTACTGAAGAAATCTGGGTTGAATCCAACTATGGCACTGGGTTGAATTCAACTACAAATTATCATCTGGACTGAGGCAACTGACTCTGGAGATTGTTCATTTGGCATGGAACTTTTATGCCTCTCAGAGAAGCCAAAGTCCTCTGCACAGTTAATGGAAAGAGCTCCAAAGTCAGCTCCTCTGTGGCACATGTGAATCCTCTTCCCCATTAAATGGGGTCTCAGCCCCAGTTTGAAGTAGAAACTGAGACAAATTGAGCTGCTGTAATACTGTCGGGCTTCTCCAGGCTGTTATTCAGTTCCTGTGAACACAGTGGTGGGGAGCACCCTATAAGCAGTTAACAAGTAAACAGATCTTCAATGCAGCAGATGAATACGGGGAAAAGTCCACAGAAATTAAGTTACTCAGGCTGTAGAATTAATGCTTTGGCTCTTCTCTCACCAGCAGTAGACTGGGGTAGCTTGTTTTCTAGTTAGTGGCCAGTGCAAAATGCAAGTGTGTTACATAACTCTCCTTGAAAGCCACAACCTATTGACAAAGTTAACTGAAAGTGGTTTTGTTTGAACATTACTCTTGTTCCAGGAATCTGCCAGGGCAAATTGCAGCCTCTATCCACAGCTGGTACATGAAACACTAAAGGCTTCAGGGACACCATCAAAGCAAGAAAATGCAGCAATGAATCAGTCCCAAAATCTGAGATTTTAATTGACAGTGGTTAACCACAGTTCTAGGCAATATTGAAAAGGGAAATAATTTGATTTTATGTGATGGCTAAAATACTACCACAGCAAAAAGTCACTAAGTGCTTTGTAAAGTGCCAGCACCAAATAGGTCACTGCAGTACAAGAAGTACTTCTCAAAGGTACTTAGAAATGGCCACATACTGAGAAATGGCTGTGTTTCATGCACAGTGAAATACTTGTTATAAGTGTCAAGCACCCGAGATGCTGAATGGACTAACTTGTCTTATTTGTCTTTCAGACAGGTGACTAAATTTATGTGCACATGACATGCTCCTTTTGTGCTAAGTCCTACTGCTGTGTTTTGAGTACCACGCCACTGTGTGCAAAATCAGCAAAATACTGTGAAGAGACAGAAATAACACTGAGAAAAAACAACCAAATTTGAATCCAATTCATTAGTCATTGCTGGCATTTTAAAAATGCATCATCCTAAGCAATGTAGCATTATTGCCAGAACAGTGTATTTTCCAAAAACTGACCAGTTCCTGGTAAACTAATGCTCTGAAATATCATGTCAGTTTAGAGATAATTTCCTAATCATGTTAATTATTTCATTATACATGCGGTAAGGTGCATCAAGGCCCCAGATGAAATCCAAGTGTTCCCACTCTGGAATGTTTTTGTGGTAAACCAAATTGGTGATCTGAGTGAGCAGCATAGCAATATCCTTTGGGTCAGCCAGCCAGTCCTGTCCACCAGTCCACACCGCAGTTGGTACAGTCATGTCTTTTATTTTGTAGAAAGGGGGAGTAGACTGAGGAGAGGGAAAGTGAAAACAAAGTGTTAGAAAAAAAAAATCTTCAGTAGGATCCTACTCTGCCAGTGTAACATACTAGCAGCAACTGCAAGAATGTGTCAGGTACTCATTTTCTCTCTTGGACAGCTAGAAGTTGAGTCCTGGCTCAACCAAAAGTATCACTGCAAGAGGCTTGCAATATTATAGCGTGTGAAGCAGTGGTTCGAGGAGTTTACAAAAACAGCAGGGTAGTAGGATCTCCGAGAATGCATCCCATTCAAGGTATTTCAACTCTAATCTAAGGCCAAAAGTGACTGCTACTCTGAAGGTATGATACTGCAGTATTTTGCAGTCACTAAGAGACAAGGGGTAAAATATTTCTGGCATTGCATGCACCAATTTAGAAACAAAAATGCATGGAGACTAAACAGACTAAAGAAAAACAACAGACATGAACTGACAGCCTGTGCCTTTTGACGAGAAGTGCAGGGGGGTCCTATGATCTAGGCTAGTAGGGCTTCTCCTCAAGAAAGTGTGTGCCACCACAGCTTCATATCCAAATGGGAGCCCCACAGTGACTCAGGACTACCTCTGAGCTCTACCAGTCCTGGCTGGTTTCTTTTTTTTGTTGTTTTGGAAAAGGCAGGTCTCCAGTCTGGTTACTGGATAACACTAACAGCTCTTCAGCATGCAGCATAAATACAGCACCCAGAGAAGTGCCCATTCTGTGACACTCTAGAATTATAGATGTAAAAGATGTCTACCTGGTTGTAGTGAGCCATATTTGCAGCTTTGCTTCCCCAGTCATAAGCTTTGAGTTCCCCAGTCCTCACAGCCTAGAAATAAAAAAATACACATACAAAGAACTGCAACACTATTACCACAAGAATTAAAAAGTGTAATCATCTGGAGAACTGGCAATGGCAGCCTACACAAGAAACAGTGCAATGCCAAGTATTAACAAGGACAAGTGTCACTGCTTTGCCCAGTGTTACAGGAATGGAAAACATTAACATTCAATACCATGAGACTTTGTCCCTTAAGATTTCAGACTCTGACATAGCAACGGTAGAAAAGATTAAGGAAAACAGGTTAGTGTATCCAAAGCCAGGATGTAACAGCTCTATGTTTACTTCTGAAATATTTACCTTTATGTCTAAATATGTATGAATAAAGCAGGAAGCTTTCTTAGCAAACCTACTCTGCATAATTTACCATCTACTATTTTTTCAGAAACAGAAGTTTATATAACAGGGATCTGGAGAAAAAAAAATCTTCACAAGTTTCTTTCTGAGCCAACCCTTGAGCAGCTGTGTACAGTAGAACATATTGCCTCTCATTAAGTGACCAAATCCAGCTAACAAGATGACAAGTAGCACTGACCACTGATTCCACAGCAAATGTCTCATTTGTCAGCCTGCTGACCAACCTTCAGTCACAACAACATCACAGGCATGAAATTGTGCATTGAGATGAACATCAAAATATAGTAATAAAACACAAAATGAAGCCAAAGAGAACAGAAAATCTGATGCTTTTCACTGGCTAAAAATACAAATTCTAATCAAAAGAGGGTTTGCTGAAAGGGAAACAGATACTCATTACAGTATCACTCTAAGGTAACTTATTCTGCTGTATTTTTTTGTTGGTTGAGGTGTTCCAGTTCCAGTATTTTCAAAGAAATACAGAAGAGGGGTGAACCACCATAAATCCTTATCATGAACACAGCTGTAATGAACAGCTGCCATTCTAACTTTTGGCAGTTCCAAATTTCACTTGGGCTAGGCTGCATGTATATTTTAGCATTTTATTTCATTTAAATATCAGACACATCAATATTCTACAAACAAACTAGAGCCACGGGCACTTTAGATTCTGGAAAGCCTACCTGGCTCCAGTGGATCATGTTTTGTACAGATGTTCCTGCAGGGCAGTGTGTTGAATACACATCCACTCGGCTCTGCAACAAGATCATTAACATGGTTTACTTCTCATAGTGCATCACTTCTACCCATTGTTGCTTCCTGAACAACTAACAAACTATTTCATTTCCACTTAAAACTGTTATAAGCAAAAGTTTACTGGAGCCATACATACAGATGAGATAGGAAGTTAAAACATTTGGGGGATTAATTGCATTGAAAAACAGAACTCTCAAGCTGAATTTTAAACCTAATAATGGTATCCCTTAAGCATTTTTTTATATATTCACACAATACTGTCTTACAGTTCACAATAACTTAGCTATTAAAGAAAGCCACTAGAACACACCATATTCAAGTTTCTCTCATTAAAACCACAAAGAAGAAAGAAAAGGTTGCCACAAAGGTCATCGAGTATTCTGTGGGTGCAAACGTGGGTAGCAAGCCACTTCAGCAAGGAATTCTGAGGGAGGAATTGTTTCTTTCCAAACATGTCCTACAAAATAACAAACACACAGGACAAACATGTAATTGCACAGAATGACCTATTTTCAGGTTTTGTGCTACAACACTCTTGAGGTAATTATTTGCATTTGCACTGGTGACAGGTGTGTCATATGAGAATCATTGATCTCCTTATCAGTGCTGGCATGGTTAGTGTTTCTGCTACAAATGGTGCAGCCCGTTACCCCATAAAAAGCACATGGGAAAATCTTGCAAGAATTTCAAACCTAACCTCAAATTAAAATACATTTTAAATTCAATAATTTACAGTTATACTGTACAGCTTTTTGTCATCAGATTGTTTATGGCTAAAATATGTCCGGCTCTGCCTGCTAATTTTAAATGGCTTTGTGCTTGCAACAACTTCTCTTCAAACCATGAGAGAAAAACAAATTGCACAAGATGTGGGGACCACTTCCTCTCGATGGGTATTTTTTAATGTTCAAGGACTTTAAAATGTCCCACTGAAAACTTCCCTAAAAGTGACACAGCTCTTTAAAGATATGACTGACCCACGGGTTTGTCACTGTCAGGTTCTCCCTGCACTCCAATTTTTTGCAAGTCACCATGAGAATCAAGTTCCTCAGCACAAAATGATCATCTGCACAAGGCACTGTAATAGAAGCTGTCTCATTAGACAGAGTTCATTGTTCAAGGAATAGGAGATCACAATGATTAGTGTTGCTTTTATGTTAACTGCCTTTAGAGCAAGGAACTAGTACTACAGACTTTAAATCAATTTTAAAGTAGATCAGAAGAGGGTTTATGTCACAGAACAAACAGTTCTGTGTGGGAATCTTCATGGGTGGTGGAGAGAAAAGTGATGGTTAAAAATGACACACAGCAGGGTGTTCATAATGTCTGACTTGAAGCACTTACTGCCTCATTCCCCTTGATGTTCATGGGGAAGAGGTAAACTCCTCCAGTGGATGATTCACAGCATCTAAATAAAGCTGCTGCTCTTAATGACCCTCTGAAGGATCCTCTTCCAATACTAAATGGCTGATTGTGAAACAAATCTGTTAAAGTTCATGACAACTCATGGACTGTATTCTATATAAAGATATTATACAACTCTTCTAAAACACAGTGACTAGTTAATCATATGATTTCCCAGCTTAAATTCTAGAAACATGTAAATGGAAAAACAATTTTATTCCATCTGTTAAGCTGCAATTGTAAAATACTACTTTAAGTTGATGCAAATTGTCTCACTAGACAGTAATAAAGCTACAGAAGACACTGCTGACTTCAATAGCATCATTATGATAAAACTGACCCAGAACCCTTGTCATATGTTACCCTCTAATCCACAGTTATTATCATTCTTTGCTATGCTATTTTCAGATAGAAAGGGGCATACCTCATTTGGCTTGAAACATTTACACTCAAACACAAACCTTGAGCAGCATGTCAGGAAACAATCCCAATTTTACCAGAGGGCTAGTGGCAAACTTGACTGTAGCGACTGGTGCCAAGGCAAAGAATACTTTGATTTTCTTAGCCAGCTGTGGCAAAGTTGAAAAAGCAATAAAAGCTGTAAATAATACAAGAACAATTAACAGACCTCACTGACACAAGTTAGATAATAATTTTTCCTGGCAGAAATTCTACAGAAACCTATGAGAAACTATGCAAAATTTTTAGATGAATAGTTTGACTACAGTACCTAGTATTAGGTTAAATAATGTAAATTAACTTAGTTACTACAAATCCCCAAATCCCAAATTAAACAAAGTAATTCAGAAGACTTTAATTTAATGCTCACTAACCCAACATGCCTAGCTCTTCTTTTCTTTAGAAGGTCAAAAGCACACGACTCGAACCTTACATGCAGCAAAGTATTTTGGAAAAAAAAATCTGGGAATCTTTATTCTCTGTATCTGATGAGTCTAATTTTATTATGTATAATTCATCAATTTTTTTTTAATAGAAGCTGTACTGCCAGCTAGCTGTGATTTCAATTTATTATTCCAACAGCTTTCTACTTTTAAATAAACACAGAAAGATTAAGTATCTTCATTTCAATGCTGACAAATATTCCAGAAAGACACTAAAATCAAGAGCAGTAGTTTTCAAGAGCCCTAGGTTTTAATCACTAAACCACCTACATGGAACTTGATACTATTTCAAACACAATATATTCTAATAAATGCATCTCTCCACATACCCATTGTGGTGCCCTGTGAATGGCCAACATAAAATACTTGTTCCTGGCCAGTTTTCTTCAAAATAAAGTCCACTGAGGCTGGAATGTCATACTTAGCCATTTCATCAAAGCTACAAAGCAAAGACAGGAAGTCAGTTGTGTAAGAGATCAGTGAGGAACAGCTGCACAGAGCTTTCCTGCACAGATCAGTTGTGTGGACATAAAGAAAAGCTTCTTTTGGATGAAACAGAACTGCGATGATTGACTTTTCAGTTTTCTACTGACCACCTAAGAGTTTCAGCACACTATACCAACCTCAAAACTCCCCTTTACAGTCCCTACATCTGTGACAACACATGTAAGCAGAAAAAAGTATCCTGCCAGTTCACAACGTGACTGGATAGCAAAACAAGGGTACCTGAAAATCCAGAATTCTTCCTGCTTCACTGTGAAGTGGGTGTGTTTTCTGGACCAGGTGTTCCCTCTGCTGTTTCCCAGCCATACATCATAGCCAGCATCTGCCAGCATAAAGCCAAGGCTGTTGTAATCCAAGTTTGTGATCCAGTTGCTGGCATCTGCAAGCAAACCATGCTGCAAAAACACAGCAGGCCTTGGACCTGAAAAAGAAAGTGTTTATGATAGAGTCCTGTTCATTTGGCATTGCTTACCTAAGAATAATTCAAGTGAGCTATTGAAAGACTGCAAATCTGGTTTAGATTTGCACTTGAGTATTTAATCTATTTGACTTAATCTACTAAGAACAGTAATGGTCACAGTGCCGTGAAATCACATGCTTTTTCACCAAAAGCCACTTTTTATCATTAAGAATTTTAAACTAGCAACTTCTTAGTTTCATAACTTAAAGCTCAAAACAGACAAGTGAGCAATAAACATGAGAAAAGCAGGAGCTACAAGAAAAATACAGGTAGTCCTAACAGCTGTTTCAGGCTCACAGACTCAGACAAGTGGCCCAAACACAGCAGCAGTTTTAATACTCATGAACTTTGCTCTGCCCCCAAACGTGGGGAAGGCATTCCCACATATGTGCTACTGAGGTCTTGGTTTTCCAATCAAAGCAATGCCAAACTACTGTGCTGAGCTGTGAAAATCTGCAGCTGGTACTGATATTATCTCTGAGCAACACCCATCACCAAAGCTCTGGCAAAACCTGAAGAGCAGTTCAGTAGGCAACAAAGGAATCTGTGTTTCAGAGGACTTTCTCCCCTTAATTTAAGTAGTTGTAAGAACCACAGTTAAGACCTAGGTAGAATTTAAGAAGACTCTCGTGATTTCCCTGTTCTGAAAAGGGAAATGGCACCTTTATGTGGAATACAGATTTAAAAACTGAAGGTTCCTGCTTCTACACAAAGAAAATCAATTAACATCTAATCCCTTGGGAGAAACAAGGCCTTCAGAAACTAGAAAGACCTGTCTCTGGTTCTCACAGAAGCACAGGCGTTTTGGCTTTTACTTCTGCTCTGAAAACTGAAAACAGGTAACATTAACTAGCTCAACGCCAGAGATTACAATTTACCTCCTCCAGTGACACATCACTCTGCTATGACACAGACTCACACAATACTTCCTCCATTGATAATTTAGACCTGGATCTTTCAGCAGAAAAAGATAAATCACAACTTTCAGGCACCTATATCATCTATCACAGGGCATGTCCATAAATGTTTGCTGCAAGTTTCAAATTCCAAATTAACAATACTGCCCTTTTCTGGAAATCTTTATACTTTTGAGTGCCTGCTTTTCCCACTTTGTTTAAAAACCCACATGGCATGCTGTCCAGGCAAGCAGAGCAAGTGTCCAGCAGTGCCCAACTGTCACAGGTGACAGTACAGTTCAACATAATTGTTTACTCTGCTACACTAATACTTTATTGTCTTATATACAGGATTGTCAAGCTTCACATTGAATTTGTTTTCACTAATGTTCCACTTACCATTGATACCTTCTTCCCTTTTACTAAACTCAGATCAACCAACTTGTGAATTTTTGAAGAACAGGCTCTCCTCAAGCTGCATGTTTCGTAACATTGGAAGGGGAAAACTGCTTAACTGCCTTTGTGCTTTAATTCTATTCTCATATTAACCTCCAATTTCTGCCAGTTCCTTTTTCACTTCACCAAGCAGTCACCAGATCTCCACATGAATTGCACAATCATATGATAAACTGATTGGATAATAATAATGACTTTCTATCACCTATGATCCCAAAAAACCCCAGAGGTGGAATAAAAAAGGTGGGTCCTTAAACTACCCTTTCTACATAGAACATTTTGTTCTCTTCACTACAGACCTGAGAAGCTGAAGACAGATTTACTTCCACACCCTTCTTACCCATGCTATGCAGCTGTTTCAGGGTTTTTTACTAGTAAAACCAAAAATCCCTTCATGTTTCCCTTTTAGGGTCTTTGCACATTTCCCCTTTTTTTTTATTATTCCTGAAGAATTGTGGGCTTTGTTCCAAAACATCATGTGGATACATAATTCCAAGGAATCCTATTCACATTATGCAGGTATTGCAAAAGAAAAATATGGCATATATATGCTAAGTCAGCAGTAACACATCATTGGTATCTTTCTAAGAAAAGATACCAGGTCTATAAAAACTTAAGATCAACATGAACTTTGAAATCTTCATTCTCCCAGGAGCTCATGCGTCCTCAAATGTGGTCAGTAATCCTTGTTTTTTCAAATTAAAGCACTCTGCAAAACATGAACTTGGGGTCGAGGGTGTGGCAAGGGGTATGCGGAGAATTCCCAGAAGTCAGGAAACTTCTTTTTACTTATGTCACCAATGAAGGATTCAACAGAATCAGCAGCTACAAAGACAGTCTTTTTTCCTGTGGGCTTCTCTGAAATGAAATATAAAGACACCTGCCAGTTTTGATGGTGCTCGTCCATGCACTGATCTTTACACACTCCTTGTGAAAGACAACAGACAGTGCAAACATCCTAACTCACACAAAACCAACAGATAAGCTCAGGAAGGCTGTTGCTTGGCCTTTGACAGGGGAGAGGGTTTTTCCACAGGTCTCGTTCACACCCAAGGCTATAGGACAATCATAAATTTCTTTTGTGAGCTTCATGTTTTTACCTGTAATCCTAGGATTTTTTCAGTCCAAAGTATTCTGAGGCAATCCTTAGAATATGTAACTTCTATGCAAATGGGCTGCTGTTACATGAATGTCTGTAGGAACTTTTTTCAGGGATGGTGGCAAGACTGGTAACAAATTCAGCCACTGCACAGAGACTGTTAATTCCATACACAGTGTATGATGATAGCAAGTCAAAAGGTATGTGTCTCTCTTCTTCCACATCTATCTCATTTTTAAAGCATTCTATCATTCAGTCCTCACAAAAGCCTTTGCCCGTATTGCTCCCTTGTAAGTTTGAGCTTACATTACCACTATTGTCTCTGTCCCCCACCTCCTCACCTGTACACCCCGTGCATCTCCTCCATAGTCTTAAACCAAGGTAGTCCTTAATCTTCATCTGGATTATTACAGGAACAAAAGTTTTATACATCAAAGACAGCTTTTTCATTTTCATTCTTACTTTTTCCAAACAGACATAAATCTCACCTTCGCTTTCTTCACGGCCTTTTCTTCCATAAGGTATTCTGTTAATGGAAAGAATATATCCATCTTCTGTTGTCACTTCATATTCCTCACTAGGGTATCCTCTGAAGGTAATAATTTCACTCTGAGGAGAGAAAAGAAACCATCTTGGAACCAGATTGCCAGGCTCCTCAGTCCAGGAGCACATGCAAAGTACCCTGGGTTTCTTCTAAAGACTGGAATGTGGAATTAAAGGGTGTGGTAGTAATGTGCCATCTGCCTATCAGGCAGATTTTCTTAATAAGACATCCCAGTACAGACTCAGGAACTAGCCAGACTGAATCCTAGGAATGTGCAAGGACTCCCTAGACTGTCCTAGCCACATGGTGCTTATAGCGAGAAAGAAGATGAAGTGTTGAAAAGGAGATTATGGTAACAGGGCAAAACACCAAGATGCAGATTTGTCAGACCAAAATTGGAACTGTCTGGTCTCAAGAAAACAAGTAACAAACAAGTGAGAACAGAATAAAGTCACTGGCACCACTGCAGCACATAGGAGAGAAGGATGTGCCATTTCTTACCTTTCTCCTCAAACCTTACACCCAGTGCAGAGCTTTTAAATGACTTTGCTGTCAAAGCAAACAGGGAAATAATAATAAAAGTCCCCACACCTGTTTACTGCTATGATTTCATTATTAGGTTTAATATCTTGTCTCTTATGTCTTGGGCTTTATAAATAAATGTTATTTATTTTCATGCAACTCCACTTGAATTTGGCAGTGCCTTTGCTATGTCATTGGTTTTATGACACCAAACACGACTTGAGAAAGTCTAAGAAATGCAAGATATGATCAGAGTTCTTCACTTAGACTGCTGGGCAAGGAAGAGATGAAGAATTTAATTAAGCATGCTATTTCTTTTAAATACATATTTAATTATCCACAGTGACATTAACATTCTAAAATTATTTTAAGGCTAAGTGCTATTCCAGTGCTGTTAGCCTTAGACTAAATTACTACTTTCAGTCCTTTAAACTGTATTTACATGATCCAAGCACTTCTATTCTTATACACCTTATGCATTTCTATCTTGAAGCATCTGCTCATACATGTGAAAAACTGACAAAGTTTAGATAGGGCAGAGAAAGAGCAACTAATACCGGCTACCAACAGGAAATATTTCAGGAGTTAGCTACTGCAGCAAAAGGAGAAAAAAGTTAAGAGAGTAAATCAGAAATGGGGAGAAAAGCAGTCGTGGGTAAGGACACAGGAGCACGGTGCTCCGAATTTCACCGTTCTTCACGTTTTTCTTTTATAGCGGTCCCGAAAGTCTGTTGTAAAGAGCCGCTAGCAAAAACCCACGGGTCTGGGTTAGAAAAAATGCGAGAGAAAGATCAAATATAGGCAACAGCGGACCAAGACGGAGCTGGAAGGAGGAGCAGAGCAAGAGTACGCAAAAGCCTTGGGTGCGAGCGGCTGCCGCAGCCGGCTGGCCGCTGGCAGGTGTCTGAAGCCGCTGTCCCCGCGGTGCCCGGCTCGCCAGCCTCCCCTGCCCCGCTGCAGCCCGCGGCCGGAGCACTCGGGGCTCGGGCATCGCTCCCCGCGGCCGCGCCACTCACGATGTTCATGTTTGTTTCGGGGTCCACATTCCTCCTCCCTGCGGCGAACGCGCCCGAGCCGGCGATGCTCTGCAGCAGGAAAGCAGCGACCACCAGGCCCCGCATCCTCGCCCTGCGAGAAGGAGCCGGCACACGGCGGNCGGCGCGGCCCTATCGGCGGTGCCGCCGGCCCCGCGCTGCGGCGGCCTTGGGCCGCCCGGCCCGGCGTGATTCAGCGTTTCCGCAGCAATACCGTGTGACTCCCCCCGCCCCCCGAGCTCCATTTCCAGAAGCCTTGCAGCCTCCAGAGCGGCGCTTCCCTGCCCTCCTCGACTTCTGCATCTGCCCCACCTCCGGAGCCTCTGGAGCCCTCCCAGTGCGGCCCTGCGGGGCTGTGCGTGTGCTCCGCAGCGGGCTCCGTGCTGAAAGCGGCGGCAGCAGCAGCGAGGAGAGCGGCGGCGCCGCCCGGCGCTCCCCGTGGCCGCAGCGAACATCCGCGGGCACCGCCCGTCCTTCCAAAGCGCCCCAGGGCGCTGGCAGCGCTCACTGCTGCTCTTACACACTCAGATCTTACACACACGCCATCCGTCATCTTCGAGCACTGTCTAAACATATCGAACCTTATACAAATGCGCTTTAGTTGCGTGCAGGGTTACAACCACAGCTTCCTGCAAACAGGTCTCATCTTCATGCTCTTCGGCAACTGATTTGCAGGCACTGCATTGCACGGCTATAATTTCCCAGAGAAGCGCGTCTGTGGTCAGGGAATGTGTGATCGGGCTTGCAAAAATTTGGACCAAATTCAATCCTTTAAAATAAATATTTGTGTGACTTTGCCCAGGCCCATAGTAATATCCATTGAGTAACACAGAAAACTGATACTAAATATGCAGTGCTAGAAAAATAGGGTGTCAAGAGCAGAAACGTTTCTGTTTATTTAGAAAGCATTAAGATTTTAATTGAAAAATCATTGAAGTTTTCATACTGTCCCCGTGTTTTGATATGTGGATATGTCACTAGATGCAGAGATACTATATGACCCTTTGCATTTCTGGATGCCATTTCTTAAAACTGTGTGATTTTAAAGAACTTGGGTGAGAGAATTATTGCTCAGTGATTCACAAGTTTTTTGTCAAATTAATTACAGGTTACTCGTCCCTACCAAGGGAAAAGCCAAATTATAAAATTCCACAATTGCTGCTGTCAAACATAATAATTATATGGTAACATGGACTAAATAGAAACCAGTATAAAGTATGCAAAGGGACCCTGTAATTTACTATGGTATAGTTCATTTACATTATTTTAAAAAAGGATTTCAGGCAATTGTTTGCCTGACCTAATGCTTTGGGTGGGAAATCTTTGTCAGCATGTATCCATTTCAGCTCCAAGGAAATGTCCAGATATGAATTTTCTCTCATAAAATGTGTAGATATGTTTGAAGACATTTCCTATTCTTCTGTATGTACAGATCACTCAAGTAAACAAAGAGTTTTTATTAAATATGAATGCATATTTAATAAATGTCATCCCCAGCTCATTTCCAGACATGTTTTCCAAGAAGCTTCTGCATTTGCTGCTATGCAGTGCAGCTCTCCTTGAAAGCAGTCAGCTCAGCTACAGCTTGCTCTGAAGTGAAACCATCAGAGCTGTAGAATGATTTATGAGTTTTCCTGTGCAGTGCCCAGCAAGTTACAGAGATGGCTGCAGGAAGGCATTACATAACTGTTCTCTTACTTATTCTAATTTAAGCACTTTCCTGCATTTACTTTATTTAATAGGGATTTGTGTCAAACCATAGCATATAGATGCAACTAAATTAGTAAAAAATAAGGAAACTAGGGCAAAGTTCTGCATTTCAGAAGGAAGACAGCTGCATTTTCCCATATGTACCAAGCAGTGTACCAAGGAAAACAGATGCCTGGTACAGAAGCAGAGACAAGAAACCCATAGATACTTAGTAGCATAGTAATCATTAGTGTCCACATTTGATTTTGGCAGTAACCTTACAAACACTAACTTTTCTGTAACTACCTACAACCTTTATTTTCCATATAAATACCCTAATCGATTTCCTTCTCAATCCACTACCTCTTTTGATCACCTATAAAATACCTGGTTGCTAGAATCTTGAATGCTACTCAGAGTAGTAGCTGTACTAACCTTTATCTTGAGCTCTGAAACATCAGCTCCAACAATCCCTCCACACACACACACATACAAACACACAGACACTTAAATAAGACCCAAGGGGGGTGTGTGTGGTGCGGGTGTGTGTGTGTTACTAAGGCTCTCCAAATTCTTGTAGAAACTGGAAGTTCTAATATGTAGGACTGGTTTGTTGGATTGTTTTTAAAGGAGGGAAAGGGTGGAAGAGAGAAAGAAAGGAAAAGAAGAGGAAAAGAAGGGAAAAGAAGGTACTAACATCTTTGCTGTCATGCTAATGGTTGTGGTTTCTTCTTCCTCTCACCAGATTCAATTTGAGTCATTTTTATGTTTGCTAACACACTTTTACATCTTTGTTTTTCTTCCCTGGTCTGCAGCTTCATGTTACGTCTGAATTTACTACATATAGTGCCATTTATATATGTTATAAATGTTATAATCTATTTCTTGGTTGTCTTTGTTATCCCCAAAGTCAATTTTACAGAGCATTTTTTTAGTTTTTTGAACTAAGCATCAATGAGTTGTTATAGATGATCCAGTCCCCAGGCCATTCCCATCTCTGTTGCCATGTGTGTAGCCTGTAGCAGGCATTGCTCTGCTTGTAGCAGGCATTACAGCATCAGACTGTAAGATTTGCACTGGCTTTTCATGGCCTTGGGACCAAGGCTTGCCAGGTCTGCTCAGTTTGTCCTTGTCCTGACCTGCCTGCAGCTTTGTTTTCCTTTTCACAACTGTGACAGCATTTCTCAAACTGACTGCCTCTATCTAATTTGATTTGTGAAAGGATAGTCATGGGTTTATGTAGAGAGCAGCAACAAACATTTCCTATAGATGGGATATTTAGTACTCTTAGAAAATGGCATAGTGCAGAAAAACACAGGCCTGGGACAGCAGCAGAGACCTCGTGGTATGGAGGTACAGGATGAAGGAGTGCAGAGAGGGGAGATAAGGGTTTGTTTGTTTGTGTGTTACATGGGTGACACAACATCAATAAAACAGGAACCTACAGCATGGCACAGAATTGTGCAAAGATGCATCAGCAGAAACACAAGGAGCAAATGACCCTTTCCCAGCCTATTCATGATAACCAGGTCAGCCCATACTAGCCTGAAATATTCTCCTTATCATGGATGTCTCTGCCTTTGAACATACTAAACGCTGGGAGCATTAGGAGCTGTGCCACATTCTCCACAATACAAAGTAATATGTGGCACAGAGCCAGGCTGAAAAAGAGCAGCTTAGTGACTCAACGGTTTCAATTCTGCAGACTGACTATTCTGCTTTGGCAAACCCAGAGAAAAACTAAGTTTCACTTTCAGTTTCCCAGTAATTTCACCACAGATCATGTGAGGGCTGGACCAAATAAAATAGAAGGCACAACAGTGGGCAGCACTCCTTTGTCTTTGAGGCTGCCTGAAGACAAGTGAGCAGAGAAGGAAAACCATGAGGTAAGAAAGCAGTCCAGTCTCTGAAAGATGCTTTTTTCTCTATGTCATGGGAAAACATTATTTACATAAATGTAAGCTGTGAGGCACTTTGAGCATCCAAACAACAGAAAATATTTTACAGAATATTTAGAGAAGAATCAAAATAAAATAAGGATGCTCTTGAATAATGTCATGTTAGTGCTTCTCCCATGAGTTTTGGTCTCTGTGAGTAGAATAGAAAGAAAACTTTGTGCATGCAATTTGGGGATGAAATCCAGGCTTCAGCAGGTGCAGCTGGTGCCCAGCCAAAGAGGTGTAATCTGTCTCTCAAACCTGTGTTTGTGATATTCCTCCTTGATTTGCCTTGTCATAATTTTGCAATCGTTCCACTCAGCCCTTTTTTTACCCAAAAGGCTTGATTGTGCAGTTGAGCAGCAGCACGTGCTGTGCCCCACAGGCTTAGACTGCTAGGTGTTACAGGAGGGACAGCAAGAAAGGCTTTCTAAGAAAGGAGGATTTGACTGAGAAGCCTCAGTAATAGAATTGTGTGTTGTTCTTTAATTGTTTGTCCTTCTTTAATTAAGAGAAAGCACAGTGTGGACTAAAATGTCATCTCTGTGTTATAAAAATGTCCCCTTGATTGTGTGACAAAGGCCAGTCTGTGCACCCACACAGGGACACAGGTAGGCAATGGCAGCAGGGAAAACCCAAATAATATCCTGCCCTGGTGGCTCCCAGGCCCCATTTGGGAAGAAAAAGCTGTTGAAAGATGGAAAGAGATTGTCCAGTTTTCATCTGGTATAGAGTTAATTTCTTCTCAGTAGCTGGTACAGTGTTTCGGGTTCATTATGCCAATTCTGTGGATAACTCACATTTTGTTTGTAGTTGTGTTTATCCTAGTTAGGGACTTTTTTGTGTATCATGCTCTGCCAGTGAGGAAGTGCACAAAAAAAGCTGTGGAGAGCACACCTGGGACAGGTGATCTGAACTGGCCAAAGGCATGTACCATACCAGAGAACATCATGCCCAGTATATAAACTGGGGAAGTTACCTGGAAGGGACATGACTGGGGTGCAGGGACAGAGTCTGGCATCAGGCAGCAGGTAGTGAGCAATTGTACTGTGCACCACTTGTTTTTCTTTGAGTCTTATTTTTTTGTTTTATCATCATTACTAATATTTACTATTATTATATGTTTTTGTTTCAGTTATTAAAAATTATTAAATTATTATCTTAACCTACAATTTCTACTTTTGATTCTCCTCTCTGATCCATCAGTAGGGGGCAGGGGGAGATGAGTGAGCAGCAGCATCATGCTTAGCTGCCAGCTGGGCTTAAACCACATCAGGGATAAAGGGTATTAAGGACCAGTTGTATGTCACCAAGGTCAGGTTAAGAAGGGTGTGGGTGTGTGTGTCTAGGGGTGAGGCACCTGGGGAGAGAGAGAAGCTCCCTAACCAGACACTGGATGTCCAGAGCCACCATCTGAGGAGCCACAGGGTTGGTTAGTTAGTGAGTGTGTGGTTTGTACCAGCAAGTGCAATGGGGTTGCATACTCAGGGGCTGTACATCCAAGTGCCAGCAGAGATGGCACTTGGATGTACACTTGGATGATGGAGAGGCTGGTGAGATCTGGGACCCAATTCCTGAATACATTAACCATATAATCAGTATAACCATTACATAAGAATGGTGCTATGATCTAACATAAAGGGAGTTAAAAACACAGAGTTAAAATTAAATTTAGAATCCAAACCATAACATGTACAAAGGTTGAGGAAATGGACTAAATAACATTCTTTATAGTTTAAGGGAATCTTATGTGATTACATCTTTTGGGTAGGCTTCAGCAATTGTTCCCAGTGCAGGAAATATGTTCCTGAGGCCCAAGCTTTACTACAGAGACCAGCCCTCCACTTCAACACCCACAGGAACATCTGTTCCTATATAAGAAGTGCCCTCATACACTGTCATGAAGAATTACTAAAATCACTATTCAGCACTTTAGACCTAGGGCTCCCTAGAGCTTTGTCTTGTTTGAAGTATTGTAGACCAAGTGCACCAAGTAAGGTATTGCTTGCCTTTAAAAAGTACATCATGCCTGGTTTAGAAACAAGAATAGCAAACAGCAAATGGGGTATAAATAGCTTTTTCTTTGATTTCTTCTAGTACCATTTCCAAGGATTCCTTGAAGACTTCCCTGCTGCAGTTAGAATGTCATTTTACATGGACTTTGCTGAAGGAGCATGTAGGTCTTGAGGCCCTAGAAGAAACAATACTTGATCATATCAAGTTCGTCATAGAATACAACATTAGAGATTATAATATACTCTCCTATGTATGTCACCTGAAGAATTCAAATGAGGAAGCCCTGAGAAATCTCAGAAAAGCTGAAGAAGCTATTCAAAAACATCATCCAGGTGAAATTGCCAGAAGAAGTCTTGTTACCTGGGGGAACTATGCCTGGATTTATTACCACATGCAGAGATATGAAGAAGCTCAAACTTACATAAGCAAGGTGGAAAACAGCTGCAAAAAGCTTTCAAGTACTGCTCACGGGAAGATTCAGCTTCCAGAGATCTATGCTGAGAAAGGATGGGCATTATTACGTTTTGGGAGGAATTACTTTGAGAGGGCAAAGGATTGCTTTGAAAATGCTCTGAAGAGCGAGCCCAATAACCCAGATTTTAATGCTGGCTATGCAATAGCAATGTATCGCTTGGAGTATGTGCCGAGAGGGAGGGTGAGGAGATCACACCGTGCCTGGAGGCCCTGAGGCGGGCAGTGGAACTGAATCCAAAGGACACTACCATTCTGGCATTACTTGCATTAAAACTTCAGCGATTAAGACAAGGTGATGAAGGGGAGAAGTACATTGAAGAAGGACTGCAGAAAACCCCTGACTTTCCTGTTTTCCTGCGATATGCTGCTAATTTTTACAGAAAGAAAGGACAAGTGAACAAGGCAGAAGCGATTTTGAAGAAGGCCCTAGCGCTGACACCAAACTCTGTCTTTCTGCATCACCAGCTAGGACTCTGCTACACATTCAAGATACTTAATTTGAAAAAGACACCTCAAGAGGAAGTTGAGAATCTCATCCAGCTGGCCACTTTTCATTTAAAAACAGTGATAGACAAAAAGCCAGTATTTTTTTCTGCCTATGGTGATCTAGCAAACACATATGCACTAGGCAAGAAGTATGAAGAAGCAGAAGAGATATTCCAGAAAGTGCTTCAGAGAAATGATCTACCCTGTGGTGACAAACAAGAAATCTACTTAAATTATGGAAATTTTCAGCATTTTCACATGAAGTCAGAATCAAAAGCCATTAAGTATTACATAGAAGGTCTGAAAATCGAAAAAGATTCCTATGGAAGAAAGAAGTGCAGTGAAGCTGTGGAGAAATTGTTGAAACAGAAAATTAAGAGCGGTTTAGGAGATGCCACAGATTTTGGTACACTTGGACTCGTTCATAAGCTAAATGGTAAGAAACAAGAAGCAATTGAATGCTATAAGAAAGCTATTGCTTTGGATCCCAACAACGAAGATTATCAGAATGCATTAGCTGAGCTACAACTTTCCATCTCAAGCTAAAGCTCATGAAAATCCTATGTACCAATAAAATCCCCCAAACCAAGGACATTTCAACAGACTCTCAAAACTTCTTTTGTTGCTTGTTTTTCATTTGAAAGTAGACATTATGACCAGATGGAACACAGGTGGCATCACGTTCATGGTGGTCATAATGTAGAAACTGCAGACAACGGTTGATCATTTGTTCATTCACTAAGAGATAGCATGCTTGGATAACTATATAATAAATATATATAATATAACCTGATGCTAACATGTATTTAAGTGATGGTCTGTAGAACACAGAACTTCTATGCTGAAATCAAATATTACCTTCTACTGAGAAAAAGATAAGGGAATAATATCGTAGTATTTTGTCTGTACACTTGAAGGGCATGCTTATAAACAAATAGAATTTCTGAAGATTTTTTTAGCATTTCAAACATATCTTTTGTAGAAGAAACTTTTGTTGAAGGCTTGTTCAGTTTATTACTTTGTATGCTGTTTAATTATGAACAACAAACACTGTTTAGCTACTCCTCTGGAAAGCTTACAAGATGTATATTATTGTTGTGAACTACTAAAGTGTGTTGAATCCATCAACTGTTGCTTCTGGGTATCTCTCTGATGATCATCTTCGTGTTAGTAGATTAAGTAAAGAGAAATAGCCATTCAAAAAAGTAAGAAAGATAAAGTTTTGGTAGGATACAAAAGGCTGAGGAGACAGCCCCATTTATTTTCCCTGAGCTGTCAGCAAAGCTGGCTCCAGGGGCATTGCACCAAAGAATTAAATTGTGCACAAAACAGCATCTGTCTAGTTTACCCAAAACACCCTATCAGGAACCACAACAGCAAACATCTGGAGAGGGAGGAAAGGCAGTCTTTGACATGCCAAAGAGATGGCTGTGGCCATGCTTGTGAAACAGGCCAGGGATAGCAAACACGCACAAGAAATGACCTGAACTGGACATGGAGGGCAGAGCACAGCCAGAGCAGAGTTGTGTGAGCACCACAGAGCAGGGCAGGGGAACTTAAGCGGCGCATGGAAAAAGGGGTGGGTGCCCACAGGGTCTACATGAATGGAAGAAAGGGCTGAAATGACAGAATGGATTGACAAGGTGATTGTCTTCAGATATCCAACTAAATTTCAATATCTTTTGCAATACCCTGGTCTAATTCCCCACTACTGTACCTTTGTTTGATAGACCACAGTATGCTGCATTGTGCCACAGCATCTCCCTGAGAGCGACCTGCCCCTCAGGGCCTGGTGAGCTCTGCTAATAAAGAGCTGACAATAAAGGCAAGGAGACGGGGTCCTGTTTGGAAATGGAGCACTGCTTATTGTCTGCACTTGCATCGTGGGGACAGCCTTGAATATGTTCCAGGGATGAGAGCCAAAATGGGGCCAAGGATCCAGAGTTACATACCAGAGAAAATGGATGGTCTTGAAGGTCAGGGTCCAATAGGGATGAGGAAAAAATGGTGCAGAGGGGTGGCCAGGACTAATAGGGACTAATAGGATCACAGGGGTGGGGTACTGTGGCAGAAATAACCCAATGGGGTCCAAGGGAAGGAAGAACATTCTGGGAGGTGTGCATATATGGTGAACAGGGGCTGAACAGGCTGACATAAACTTAACAAACCAATAGAACAACAAAACCCAAGAAATATTAACATGTGGCTGCAAAGGCCCGTGGGAGGAAAGTTTTTCTCATACTAATCTAAAAGGGTATCTCAGGCCCCTAGGCTTCCATAATAGTACTCAGGGAAAACTTATGCTGTACTTCTAAAACACTTCTGAGTCCTAGCCACTAGTGTAGTATGAAGCAAACTGGTGACAGAGCCCATCAGGAAGGATGTGCACATGAGTTTCTAGCCATCCTGGAGCATTCCTGCACCCACAACAGCACCCCTGTACAGATAGGATGACAAGCCACGAAGGAGTGCAAAACACCAGTGCCACGTCACAAAATATCAATAAACCTCTTCCTTCTCAGCTCTCCTTCAGAGAACCTTTCCTAACACAAGCAAAAGCAATCAAGTCTACGTAATTGCAAATACCCTCTTCCTAAGAAATAGCTGGAGCAAAATCCCAGCCACCTGCCAGCTTCTCTCTTACATACAAAGGCAACTCTACCTAGGGAAGGAGCAGTGAGGAGGGAGAACAGGAAGGACTGGGAAGAGTTCTGGCAGACTCCTGGAAGCTGGCTGGAACAACAGTGAGGGCAAAGTCAGGAACTGGTGACACTACATTGGTGTGCCCAGCTATGGGGGTAAAAGGGTCTGTTAGACTACCCCACTGCCTTTGTGAACTTGAGGGCTTCTAAGCTCAGCATCATTGCTATCTAAACTCCACTGAGGGCATAGAGGGTGGAGGGCAGCAAGGAAGAATTTGAGGAAGAGGTGGTGCGGGTTCTCAAAACCACAGTGGCATCCATTCTCCCCTCTACACTGCCACCAGGATGTCTCCTGAAAAAAGAAGAAATAAGGATAAGCTATAAATTATTTTGAAAAAAAATACGAGCCTGAATTTTTATGAAGAGTCATAGAACCTCGATCTGCACAGTGAAGAAACTGACTGTGAGATACAGCGATGCAAAAAGTGTTTGTTGTGCCTCACCTCCTTTGTGCTCTGGAGGACTGCTCTGGACCACAGTACCACCTGGGGATGCTCTGTGCAAACACAACCTTCTGGATTTTGCCGGTCTTGTAAATGAGGAAAAACGTTATTTCCCACAGGGTGGTGCTGCTGCATTACCTGCCATGCCGACATGGGGAGCAGGTTAAGCTCGAGCTTCCGGAGGTAGACAAAATGAAACACACATTTTAGTGAGTCCAAATCCATTGGGCAAAACTAGAACTCTACAGAGGCTCAGCTGCGCACCTCTCAATTCACGCCCAAGTATGAATACATCACTGAAGCTGATGCTAGCAGTGTAGGGAAAAAAATGAATGAAGACAACCCTTCAGGAAGTATCAATTTATGACTCAAAATCACCTTCTAAAGAAAATTTTACTGAAATACACCAGAATAATCACTAAGAAGAAGGTATTATTTATTGAGGCAAACCCCAATAAGGATTTTGCCATGCTGACCATGAAGTAATGTTACATTTTAAGTTAACCAAGCTCTTCCTTCTCACATAAATTTGTAATATTTTAGAAAGCAAACAAGGCATTGTTGTGGAAATAAAAAATACATTCACCATATAGTAACACAGCCTTTGTCTTTTAGGAGATAAATTATTATCCAAGTTGACAGGAATGTTTCAGGAATGCTTTTTCTGAAAAAAAGAGTCATTTTTCAACAAAGGTACTTGAGTTTCCAATGTTGTTTTCACACAGCTTTCCAAGGTAAAATTTATTAAATGTTCCAGATTATCACTAGAATATAAATAACTTCAAAAGAATTATTATTTCCCCATTTCAAACCTCATGGGATGGAGACAGAGGGGATAACTTCAGGAGCTGTAAGCAGTTTCACTTACTTACACTGAATTTCCATCACTGCACAGAGCAGAGCATAATCCCAGGTAGGATCCATCTGAGGTAGAATGTGTGTTGGGCAGATGTTACCCCAAGTCCCACCACGCTGTCCTGGGAAGCCAGAGAGGCTCAGCACTGCAGTGATACTGCTGAGCTCATGTCCATCAATGCTTGCGTCCATCAGGGCTGTTGGGAACATAGAATTACAAGATCATTAAGGGTGGAAAGACCCATAAATCCTCAAATATGCCGTGTTCATCTGGCAAACTGTTCACAGCTAGCTTGGGTATCTTGGTTTATTCCCGTACTGAGCCATGCCATGAAATGTCCTTCATGGAGGACAATTTGAATATTAAGATCGCTGAAAAAAAATATTGCCAATACAATAAATCATTCTTTAAAACTACTGTAAGCCAGAGATTTCTATAATGCATTGCCTGAAATATTTCACATGGCAGGATGAAGGTGACCTTTCAGCCTGGGCTGTGTGGAGCTAGATGTTTGGCATGAGGCTTCACCAGCCTGGATTGCATTCCCTTTCCTTCCACTTGCAGGTAATTTCCTGCTACGTTTCCTTCCTTCTGTTTCTTAGTGGGGGCACTCAAGACAGGGCTGATATTTCACAGTGTGTTTTATGCACAAAAGTCTTTATTCCAGTATACAAGTTTTTCTCCATTGATTTGAGTCAGAGGAAAAACAATGTCGGAATGCCCTGAAAGAATTTTACCATTTTCTACAAAAGTCTGTGGATAAAACCAGTTGAATGTTTGCTGCTAAATAAGATATTTAAAACAAGGGGTACTGCTTAAAAAAAAAATAAAGGGAAAAGCCTATGAAAAAAATCTTGAAATAATAAAAAAATGTTAATAATGTATTACACAGTACAATTTACTATGATTAAATTCCATATAGCATTATTCCAACAGGCTTTTACAATATGCAGTTCTGACATGAACAATAGGTGACATGTTGTGATTTGGTAAAAAAAGTAATTGAATTTTTGTAAATTTATTTGCAGTGGTAATTTGTAACTTGTTCAAAATAAATTATATTTTTAGTTGACCACACTATTCCCTACTTTTTTAATATTAAAATATTATATTAAGATCTAAAACTTTATCTTCATCAGTACTAATTAATAAAACAAATTATTTCTTTTCCAAATGTGCATATTTTCCCCAACTCATTAAGAAATACCCATGGATAATTTTTGTCTTTTTTCCCCGAATATATGTTAAAAACTAACCTGGGGCCCAAGATTCAATTTTCATGCTGAGCTGAAGAAAAGTTATGTCATGGGCTTTAAGAAGATTTTGCACTGCTCTCGTTTATTCTGTGGTCTGTGCACATAGATCATGCTACTGGCTCTGACTACATTCCTGAAGCAGGACAGCAAGAAATGCTTCATTTTAACACAAACAATTTTAATATGTTATATTTAAAATACACTTGGAAAATAAAACTACTTTATACACATGCTATCCATACATATATGTGTGTGTATATATACTTAAATACATTATACTCCTATGGCTGTACTTTTGGTCTAATCAAATTGGTAAACATCAGTCTATGTTGCTTTCACTTCCAAGGCACAGAGTGAAAAAGGACACCATGAGCAGCCACTGAACACACTGCAGACTAACAAAACTACTAGTTCAGTGTAAATGAAAATTGTTTGGACTCTGATCAATTTGTTAATGAGCAGAATACAGCTTGATACAGCATCAAAACACTGAAACTATTCCTATTATGGAATGTGAAGTTTTCCATTGCTGACAATGTTTTCACTCTGGAAATGTAGAAAATCCCAGTATTTATTAGACCATCACACCAGTAACTTACTCCAGGAGCTGCATTCACTCCCTGAGAAGCAGCCAGCTGGAGTATATTCCTCACACAAGTAGCAGGAAGCTGTCAGCAAGTCACAGCTCTTGTGTTCTGGCCATCAAGGGAAAGTGACCTGGCAGCTCCTCAGATGGTGCAAATGGGCAATTGGCACCACCTGAGGATGCAGCTTCTGGGTCTGAAAAGAGACAGACCTGCCACTGCAATGCACACAAACAATTCTGCCACTGTCAGCCTGTGGGGTGATCTCAGCCATCTGGTTGCATGGACTCTACTGTTCTCTAATAGGTGCTGATTTTACAAGAGCAGGAGGCTCTGTGCTTGAAAACACAGGAGCTCCTCTGGTCTCTTGGGCTGCTTTTGGGCTTCTTCCAGCTAATGCAGTTAAAGCACATTTCTCTATCACCATGCCTGGTCCCATGGCACAAATTCACTCCTCTTCAGACAGCAGAGCCACCACAGCACATTTTCCACCCTCCAACACAAGGGTCAGCTGAAAGATCATACCTAGAATGTCAGTGTTTAGAAATTCAAACTTTAAAGGTATCCAGAAGAAAAAAGAAAAAAAGTAAAATTTGCTATAGAGAGCATGGGAAAGCAGGTCTAAAACCATATTTGAAATGAAATTGCAATGTATGTACAAAGTTCAGGCACAATGTAAAAATTAAAGTTGCTTCAGAGATATTTTCAGCATTAATCAGTTTCCTGCCAGATTTTCTTAAAAACAAAACAAAACAAAAAAAGGCAAAACAAACAGATGACTTTGGCATTTGAAACACTCATTTGCAAAGAGTTTCATGCAGATTGATAAATGTAGAAATTTTTTTCATGGCATTTGTGATTAGTCCATTGAAACATTCTAGACCACAAAATGAAAAGCTTGTGTCATTAATAATATTTTTAAATGTAAATGTTATTGTTCAGTTTTGGTGACTGATACCTGTGGAGTCAACATTGCATTTCAAATGAGTCTGTGAACACTTGTATCTACAAACTCCATTTTCAGTCTAGCTTTCTTCTATTACTGCATTAACTTGGTATTACTGATGCTCTGTGTAGATTTAAGCCAACCAAAACACGACAGAAAAATCTAAATGAGAGATGTCTTGTTTCACCGGAGAAGCATCTTCAACAGTGTAACACCACAGAGCCACGTCTGTCTCATGCTGTGCCGTACTGAATCTCAACAGCACCTGTCACCTGTTGCTGTAGCTGTTTGTATCCACAGCCAAAACTTCAACATCCCTTTGGTCTAATTCTGCTGTGACAGAATAAGCTATTGCTCCGTTTGTCCAGACGTGCCGCTTCAAGGCCGTGTTACCAGTGAGGGACGTCAAATGTGTTCTTTTGATTTTCTTTGCTAGTCTTGCAAAGCACAATAGTGCTGAACTAAATATCATAGAAAATCCACACAGGAGAAATGATGCAGTATAGCTGCCAGTTGTGTCCACAAGCCAACCTGCAGGGAAAAAAAAAATTTTTTAGAGGTCCACCAGTATTCTGGTGGATAATTTACAAATCCGGTGACCCAATTATAAACTTTTGGAGTTATCATATACAATCAAATAACACAGGTTTACATCACCATCATTATACTTTTACATCCTAGGGCAGAGAGGGATTTATTCTCAGCAGGCAAAAAATATCTTTATGGCCTTTTGTTTGGAGGTCAAATCCGCAATAAAAGTCATTACCACACAACTAAATAAACATCTTTCAACTGCATGGATTTAACTGGCAGTCTTTAGAAGGCTTAGAGAGCTCTAAGATCTTCATGCAGAAACATTTATTAAGCTATGCCCAGGCTCATGCTTCACTTAAAATGATTCTATTTTGCAATAATTTTTGCTATGGAAAATTAAATTAAAAGCTTCAGGAGCAGTTATTAATTGGGAATTGATGCAAACATCAGATAAAATATGCAAGCTTGGTTGTTTGAAAAGGATCTCAGACCGTCCACAATATTAAAAACTGTGTCAAGTGCTTTCTAAAGAATAAGGGTACAGCTCTCATCCTTACTTTACTGTAATGGTATGGATGGGAAAAATGATGGTTAGATATTACAGGGTTGGGCTTACGACCAAACAGGAGTGGAGCTGACTCACCTCCTGTTGTAGAAATGTAGAGACTAATAGGTAAACCTGAATAAAGTAATAAAAATTACTAATAAAGTTATAGGAAAGTCATTTGGCAAAACTGACCTGCCACAGGTGGGCTCACTAGATATGGTATGGCATGAAGAAAATACACAACACCCAGTGCTGATGATAACAAAGAAGTTCCCACTACATCTGCTGTCATGACAGGGATCAGCGTTACATAGGCTCCATCAAAGTAGCCAAAGGTAAATGAGAAAGGCACAAGCAAGGGGAAGCTTTGGAGAACTGGCAGGAAGAGACAACAGAGGCCATCCATTCCCACAGCAAAGAGGTAGCAAAAGTACCGATGCTTCTTCAGACACCTGCCAATTTCAAAACAGAAAAGAAAAATATTATCACTGAAACCAGTATCTCAGCTTCTATGCCCTGGCATGCAGTGCTTCAGTCTCTCTCTCTTTTCTACAGCTCAAATTTAAGTGCATTCCCTATCACAAGTCTTCACTCAGCAGATGAGCCCAGGCAGGGAAAGCTGCCCACCTACAGCTGCTGAAACATCTGGCCAGCAGCAGCCATGCTGCCTGCAGTTCTTCAGGATGTTCCTAGTGACAGAACCCTGCTGCCAGGATTTTGCAGTTCCCTGAAGTTTCAATATTCAAAGCAGTATTTCCTTCTACTTTACATCCCAGCTCAGCAAGGTGCTCCCAGTATTATGCATAAAATATTGCAGTATACCTCTCTTAGCTGTCACCTTTCCAGTCAGCCCTTAAATGCTGTCAGTGTGAGCTGAGATGGCAATTCCCTTCTTTCCTGCTCCACAAAATCAATAATTGATTTTCACCACAAACTAAATAAGTGCAAAGAATTCATGCTTTAGAATCAAAATCCTTGTTAATTTGGCCAGTATCTACTGATGTTACAGATGCTGTACACTGACATTTGGTGTGAGCTGAGTTCACAAAGCATGGTGAGTTCTTGTATACTGGAAAATGTATAACAATTTTCAGTCAGTCCTTCCTAGTATGTGCCTAACAATACTGGGCCCTCTTCCATAACTTCTGTGCCTCCCCAGCAGCACAAAAGAGATGGAAAGGCAGAGAAAGCAGGGTGAAATCCCCTAGGAAATAGATACAGGGAACCATGCTCAACATACCTCAGGCAAGGGGTTTCATTTCCACTATCAAACATACAAGCACATCATTTTTTCAGGAAAAAAAGATATTGAGGCAGCAGACTTGAACAAACTCAGAAGAGTCAAAAAGATTAAATAGCAAACATTTCTGAAAGTTAGACTGTGTTGTTGGGGTTTTTCTGTTACACATGCTACAGAAAGAGTCCATAATGTTAACTTTTATATGTATTATACCTTGCTTGCATGCAGCCTCCCACCAGCTAAAGCTTACACTGGATCACCCAGAAGCGCTTACCTTCTGTCTGTGAGCCATCCAAAGGTGATATTACCAATGATGTCTATGACACCAAGTATGGACATGAGGAAGGCAGCCTGGTGATGGCTCACTCCAACACTCAAAGCATAAGGCACTAGGTAGACAAAAAGAGGGCTGCACCCATATGCCATAAATAAAATTGACACTGCCAACACCATGAAGCCCGGCATCAGCAAAAAGTCATATTCCTTCCATGAACAGCAGCATAAACACTCATGAGGCCATAATTTGATTAAAGGTGAACAGGTGCACATTCGCTTTAAGTCTTGTTTCTCCGTTTCAGGGACATAATTCTGTTCAAGAAACTCAGGAGCGGTTTTACAATCCTCCTTAAGAGAAATAGGCCGCATCAAGGCACCACAGACACAGAGGTTTAAAACAAAACCTCCCAGGATGAGCAAAGCTCCTCGCCAGGAAAACTGCTCAATTAAGAGCTGGACCACAGGGGCCAGGATGAAGGTACCAATTCCACTTCCTGACATGGCTATTCCATACGCCAGTGCTTTCCTTTTGTTGAAGTATTTGCCCACCATCGCAATGGCTGGAGAATAACAAAGTGCGAAACCAAGTCCTAGAAGAGAAAGCAAGTGCAGATGGCTTAATACTAAGCATGACATATGGAACATATTAAATCAAACCACATAATGTGTTTTCATTAGTTCAAATGAATAAAAAGCTTTTTCTGATTCTGTATCATGCAGCCCAGTCTGAGTGTGATGAGAAACTAGGATGGTGTTTTTTTCTTCCGCTGGCAGGGTCACGGACTTGACAAACCTAGCTGATGATAATTAATCCACAATAATAAGACTCAGACAGAAGTGATGGGGTTCAATTCATAACAAGAATAAGGATGATCACTAAACATGAGAGAACTGCTCTGCCAGCCTCTCCTGCATGCAAGATGAGGTCTTGCCCCAGGGTCTGCAACAACGCTGGCACTGGACACGCTGACCTGATGAGGCACCACTTTGTGTTTTGGTCTGTTGCAACCCTGAACAATAATTTTCAGATCTCTGAAAACTAGTACAAAGAGCCTGTCTCTGTTACTAATATTCTACAAAAAACCTCTCTTGGTCCACTAAACAAACAAACTCCTTGCAACAGCTGCTTGGAGTCCTGACCATTTTTAAATCCCTGCCTACAAGTAAAGAGGGGAGGAAAGCCTCAGAAAGTCAGATCTAGTTAAGTAAACAAATAAGATTCATTTCCTGGATGGAGAAAAAGATTGTGGTCTCTGCTGCAGAATCAGAGAGCAGGTTTTAATCATCAAGTGGTTACCCTAACACTAAAATACGTATTTCTGAATCAGCAGTAGAAATGAGTTCCTGACTGGGGCTTTGGAGCATGCCCTACATTGAGGGTAAAACAGTCCCCAGTACCCTTGGCAGAACTTGCAGATAGAGGATAAACAGTCCCCAGTGCTGTAACCAGCTTGCCACATCCTCCTCAAAGGCCACACTGTGCAGGGCAGGCACTAAACCTGCCAGGATGGAATAAGAGGATTAGAGGGACTCTGGGTGGCGGCTGCCCAGTCTGGCACCCCTCAGGAGGCAAGGGGAGAAGCAGGGCACAGAGCTGGGGTTGGACCTGTACAGGCAGCAGGGCCAGAGGAGCAGCCCTGAGCTAGACACCATCACTCAAGAGCTATAAAAACCATACTCTATTAGGCATACACACCTTTTTTTTTTTTTTAGTGAGTTGGCAGGGGGAAAAAGGTTTCAAAAAAGCCAACAAATGTCCTGCAAAAAGTGGAAAGTTTAGGGCTGAAAACATTTTCATACCTCTCAGAAGGAACTCTGCTACTTAGTGACACTCCCCAATCTTACCTCTGCTTCACTATTTGGTTTCAAATCCTGCTGCTTTTATGGATTTAGACATTCACTTGTGGTGGTCCGATCTGCTCTCTGGGTTGGGGGCACCACATCTAGCCTTTACCAACAGTTCATTTGTTTGTTAGTCAGTCCCCACAGACTAAAAGTTAACTTCTTTTAAGTGAACTTGGCTCTTTACTACTCCATGTACAAATTGTAACTGCCTTTCCACCTCGGTGTTCACAGCAGTTCTCACAAAGGAAGCCTCAGAAGTATTAGCATGGTATGTAGCACAGTCCCTCGAGTTACAAGAAGCCTTTTTATTTGTTATGAACACATTTGTCAGAGATTAACATCGTAATACAGGAGCAAAATGCACTAAAATAAGGACTTTAAAAAAAAAAACAAACCAAAAAACAAATAAGCTGTTGGCAGCATGTGAACTGCAGTAATTCCACCAATTCATTACTAAACTCCAGGGGACCAAGTACAAGGTCTTATATCACCGTGGCTACCAGGTCAGTATTAATGAGGAAGGAATGTCAGTGTGACCATGGGCCCCTCTCAAGTTCATCTGTGCACAACAAATACAGGCAGATAGGGCAGAACAAAGATTTGTTTTTACCATACCTGAGCAAAAATGGAAGAGCTGCTACAGCAAGACCACCAACCAGCAATTTTTTTGTTCTTCAAGTGGAATGTAATGCAGACAAAAGTAAGGCATACAGCTGGGGTGCCTGGTATTCACCAAGAGCTTCTCTACCTCTTACTTACATTTATATTTTGATTTAAACCTTTTTCCAAATATGCAAATATGTTAGGGCAGTCTAGAACTTCTGCTATAACAAACTCTTCCCAAATCCCTGACAAAACTGGGAAAACTTTTCACTTGTATCAACTGCAACAGCAGTCCTTCCTGACCTCCCACAATTTCAGAACTTTACCAACAGTCCTCTTTCTAACAGAAGGTAAGAGCTGCTCTTGCAGGGTGCTGCATTTGCATTGTATGAGATTAGTTGGTGCTGAAGCTCTCCCTGGGGTAGCCTCTCTTTTACAATGATAAGAACAGGTCTGAGTATCTCTATTTGACCAGTGCAGTGCCAATATGACATGGAGTAGAGATCACCCATCATCTTTAGCATTCCTGTCTTGTGTTCTTGCAGCAACAGAGGGGCTGAATGCATCCTACCTGTGAGGACTCCTAACGATAAGTAGAGATGTTCCAGACTGGTGGCGAATGAGCTCAAAATTAGTCCAGTAGATGAAAGCAGCCCTCCTAGCATGATACCAACTTGGCAGGATACATGATTACTGATTAAACTCCCAAGTGGGGCTTCAAAGAAACAAATAAAGCTAGTAGTTAATGCAGGTTCTCACACACAGTTCACTGCAACAGTTATAAATGAAAAGGAAGCAGGAGGAAGCAGGAGAAAATGGTAATTGCAGCTACAGAATGGTCTTCCAATATACCCCTGTTGCAATGTCATGAGCACTAAATATAAAGAAAAAAACTTCTAAAAATAATTTTCCTGAAAGTCGAGATAAACTTGAAACTTTCAGCAGCTTTCTCAGCAGCCATTTCTGTAGATCAAAGTCATAATGGAACACAGCCAATCTGCAGTGTCCAGGGGTCAAGACAGGCCACAGCAACAGCTCATGCTGTTCATTACTCCATGCTTACAACACTCAGACTTTTCTCCACCTGGAATTTGCACTTCAACCCTCAGTAACTTTAGGCGTCCCTCACAACTCCCTGGCCTTGTGAGCTCTGGGTTAAACCCAAGCAGGAGAGGTCTCACATCTTTTGGACAATCTCCAGGGCTGCTACCCTTCTCCAGCACTTCTTCAAACACTGATGTCTCCATGGGATGTCATCACCAGCCCTCTCCTCCTCTACAACCTGCAATGCCAGGGTAAAGTTACCCTTCTCTCTTTTGCTGAAGATATAACCTGGCTGTCACAGGTTGTGTCTCATTCTAGCTGTGTCCCTCTGTCTTTCTAGAAATTATTATGGATTAACCTCTTCTACAGGACTAGGGCATGGATTTTCACCAAGCTGTACAGCTTTAAAGCAAACCCATGAGAAATTCAGTACAACTGCTGTGTTGATGCACATGATTTTTAATAATATCAAATTTTCTTTCAAGAGAGAAGGCTATTTGTAAATATGCACTTTTGATAAAAGGAGGATGGTTGTGACTTTATCTGGAGGCAAGATGTACATCCTGTGCTACATCTCAAATATGACTCCAATCAAAAGGCAAAAGGAACAATTGCTCAGTTAATAGCTCTCAAACATGAGGTGTAGCAATAGACCTCAACAAAAGTACATTTCTGAAAAATTAGATCATTTCACAAAAAAAAAGTTCTGCTTCATTTCTTTAGTGTGAAGACACTCCCTTGCACAACAGTGGTGGGGAAAGCAGCTCGGATATACCATACCCCAGAGATCCCACAGTATCACGCTCCCAGCTGACTCCACCGACTTGTGAGCATGCTAAAACCAGATGGAGCCAATGTAAAAACAGCCACATTACCCTAAAAAGGGTGATACACACCACAAAGCATCGTAGCACAGTCGACAATGGAGTGGATCCAAGCAGTTCTGGCATAATCCTGCCCAAAGTACGCCTGGAACTCCACAAAAAAAATGGAAATGCATCTAGGATAGAAAACATGAACAACAATCTGTTAAACATGGAATATTTGCCTCAGGGAAAACACTGGTCTCACTCTTCAGGTGTAAAAAGTACCCATTTGAAGGTCTTCTCCAGCTCCCAGGAAAGACAAAACTGTGGTCACAAACATTGTAATATCACGTTTCTTTCTGAGGTATCTGCTGCTAGAGTTTTTATAAGTCATAGTATTTTGAACTAAAAGGAAATTTAAATGCTAATTCTCACCAGCAACTTATAGCCCATATGATGATGTTGCTTCCCTGGCACACAAAGCCCTGGCTTCACAGTTCTTCACTGAGCTTGCTGCTCGCTATTCCACATCCACACAAACTGTGAGGGTAGGGTCAGTGTAATACCTACAGAGCAAACACTAGATAGGGACGGACAAGTGCAAAGCAACTCCGCCCAGACAGAGAATCAAAACAGGCAAGAGCCTGTGGACCTTCCACCAGTTTAATAAAATGTTTCCAGGAGAGGTTACTTTGCTCAACTTAACAAGTGTTACTGTTCAACACGTCTCTGCAGCGGAACAGATTAAAAGGCTGCATAATTTCTTTCTCTTTTCTGGATCAACAAGAGTTGCCTTTTCCCCCCTCTCTTTTTTCCAAATCAGTGAATGACCACTTTATACAGCTTTTTTTCTTCCACACACTTCACTCTTCTGTATAGTCTAATGTAAGCCAGCCATTAGATGATTTCCTGGATGCAACACATTGCACATATCAACAAGGAATTAAACCACTAGGAATTCTCTGCTGTTATTATTGAATTGGTACATTTGTATGCATTAACTAACACTGTGTAAGTGTTTCTATCCCCTTCTGTGCTGTTGACTCCAAGATCCTAGATCCCTAAAGACTTAAGATCCATACATCTGAGAGCTTTATTTTAAAGGAAGAAGTTTAGGTAGGAAACACAGTATTTACATTATACTGACTGTCCAACAAGACACTCTTTCAGTTTCCCTCACTTACCAGGGTGCTTATCTTTCTGCTTAATATAGCTAAATTTTCCATGTTCACGCACACCAGGCTCCTCTGTCTCCAGTCAACATCAAAGTCACTGTAAAAGCACTCTCCTCCCAGATTGCTTTTTATTTATGCAAGGCAGCAGTCTGGTCCTGTTTTTTCTATTTTCAGGAAAATATTTTCTGCATATTTTGTATACCAGAAGGGTGTAGAGAGGGATCTCTTCTCTAGGGCTTGGACCTTCTCAGGCAGGACAGTACCTGAAATGCTCGCAGTAGGAGAAGAGGGTATTTACATGCTTTTGATGTTGACTCGGGAGTCATGCAAAATCACTGGGACTGGCAAAAATGAGCACGGCTGTAGGGTCAGAGGGATGCAGTGAACCCAAGGAGGCCCTACATGATTCCTCCATCCCCCAGCCAAACCACCACAGCCTGAAATAGCACTACCTGCCCCAGGCCTTGACTCGGTAAGAAATCAAGGAGCGGGTGCTGAAAGCTAGAGACCTGTCAGAGGAGGCTGAGACTAAAGCCAGAGGGCTCATAATCTCTTGGTTGCCCCCTCAAACATAGGGGAAGCCCTGGGAAATGCAGCAGGAGAGAGTCTGTGTTGGCCTGATATTTCTGGGTCTGATTTTTAGCCTGCTAGCAGCCGCTAACTTTTTCCCAAGGGAAAATTTCTCAGGAAGGCTTTTTCTCAAAACAATCTTGGCAAACAACTGTCCTTTCTCAAAACAGTCTTTCTCCAGGTGGTGTGGTTTTTGAGACAGAATCGAACCTGGGTCATGGCCGTGAGAGTGCTGAATCTTAACCATTACATTAGGAGGAAGACTGTTTTGAGAAAGGACAGTTGTTTGCCAAGATTGTTTTGAGAAAAAAGCTTCCTGAGAAATTCTCCCTTGGAAAAAGATTAGCGGCTGCTAGCAGGCTAAAATCTCTCAGACCCAGAGATATCAGGCCCACAAGTCTGTACCTAACCAGAATAACCCTGTCATCTGCAGGACATCAAGGGAGATCCCAAACCGTTTTCCGAGGGTGGAAAAAAACCCAAAACTGCTAATGCCACAAAGAGGCCAGCAAGACAAGCAGGGGTGTGTTTACCTCGTCACGGCCCTGGTGCAGATGGTGACAAGGAAGCAGCCGGCAATGATCATCCAGCCCCAGCCTCCATCGGGAGGGCCGCTGTGGCGGGCCCGGCGGGCCGAGGCCATGGCGATGGCTCCTGCGCCTCACCTCAGCGGTACCGGCTGCCTCCAGCCCTCGTGCCCGGCACGGCCGCCCGCGGCTGCTCGGCACAGGGGTCTCCGGCCATCTGCGGAGAGAAACGGGCGGAGAGGGAGTCAGGATACACGGCACAGGCTGTAACCTGAACAGCTGGGCACCACATCCTGCCTCGGCTCTACCCACCGCAGAAAAATGAGCCTTTTCTTTCACATGCCACTTAGGAAAGTTTGTTGGAAGCAAGAGGGGCATCAGAATTTGAGCCAGTGTCTGGTATCATGCTTTTTCATGGTCATTTGGGTAATTTGCCCACCACTTGCATCCTAGCACACAATGCCCTCTTTCCCATTATGTATCACTGCATACATGTAAAAGCCACTTTACTGCTGCCAGTAACTCATTCACCTCCAGCATGGTCCCCCACTCAAGACAGTCCCTGTATTTTCAATTGCAATCTCTACTCAAATTAGCTACTCTTCCTTGTAAACAATTTAGTGCAAAAGTTTTGTTTGAGAGAATATAGTTTTTACCTTTGTACAGAAAGGGAATATTTACTCCACCACCAGAGCAGATCTGATGATAAAACGACCTCCTTATTCTCTCACAAGCTAAACCCAAGATGAAAGCTGTGATCACCAGGACACAGCAACTTAATTTTGTGAGCATGGACAGTTCACAGAAGGTTAGAGCTAGCCTGTCCCCCTCTCCTAACCACTTAAATCAAAAATGTGTCTGCATCCAGGCCATAAAATGGTCTCTAAATGCACACTGGGTGCTGCAGGACACTGCAGCAGACCAAAAGACACCCACTGGAACCCAGGTGAGTCACTGGGTCATGTGTTTTGCTATGGGACCAACAGTCCTTTCTGCATCAGTGACAGAATGGCAGGGCTCGATGAAAGGACCTGAAGTGCCCCAATGTTGAAAGCTTAGTTGAATTCCTACTAGGCTGTAATTCCTACTAGGTGCCCACATGACCAGCAGGACATCACTGTCCTCTCACAAGCCTCTCCACTATACTCAAACAAACTTCTGACACAAACACAAACAAATTGAGGAAAAAAGAGACAACAGATTGGCTAATGCAGTAAAATGAGAATGCATGTTTCTAGGGAAGTATGGCATTATTCACAAAGTATGAGAGAGGCTGAAAATGCCTGCAGTGACAACTTAGTTAGAGGATACCAGGCACATGATACAGAAGGCACACCCATGCACTCATCACTTGGCACACGCCTCATGTATTTGCCTTCCAGCATATGCTGCTAATTTGTGAGCAGACCATCTTTCTCATGTGGAGATTCCATCCAGGCAACAGACAGTTTTGCAGGGTTTATCTCAAGTAAGTGGACACGAACTAATGACTGATTCTTTATTTTTAACTGTTAGGGTCAATTGTAGCTTCCATTAAAGCTTTCTGTATAGCTTCAGGCAACAACTGCCTTATGAAATATGTGCAAACACTGGATCAACAAGTTATCTGATGGCTAAGGCAGTGGTTACATGATTCTTCATCTAAGATCAATGAATGACCAGATCATCAACAAGTAGTTCAATTTGAACTACCACACATCCCAGTCTACTTAGATGGAAAACAAAATTCAACACTTTTGTGAGCATCTACATCTAACCTAGCCACAAAAAAGGCTGCTAGCTATTCTAGCATGAAGCCAGAGTGGCACAAATAGATTGTATCCTGATTTGTAAATGAAGTCTGCCATCAAATTATCCAGCCAAATTCACTTGAACAAGCAGAGCCAGTACCAGTGCTTTGTACCATGTGGCCACCACATTTTGCATCTAACACTAAGGGCCTTGGGGTAGATTTATTGCATTATTGCAAGTTCAATAAGTGATGTTCAAATGCCTGGATGATTGAATAGCCCATAAGAATATATGAATTAACAGAGCACTCATAAAGTTCAAGTTATTTAGCTCAAGAGTTTCCTGGCAATCACAAGTAATATAGTTAGGTGGAGTTTGCATAAGCACATGATCCATCACAGAGGGATCCTGAGCAATTCAGACATACCACTGCAGCACTGCTGCAGTGTCTTGGCAAGGAGAGGCTTCTTATTTTGGGTCTGAGCAGGATCTTTCATTGCCCTTTCTACAGGAATACAGTTTTGGTTTTTTTCAAGTTCTGATTATTTAGGGTGAAGGAAGAACTTCCAGGAATGCCAAAATGGATAACAGTAACCCTCCAATAAGCAGAAATACACACCAAATTTTCAGAGGAGTCAACAGTCTCCAACTACAGAGACTTAACTAATTTTAATGCACAAACAGTAGCAGCTGGGTGGCATGGCCTCAGCCTAGATCTCTGGCCAAACTTCCCAGGCAAGCTTCAGATCAGGGTTGAGACCCTAGTTCACATTTTTAGCTGTACATTAACGTACTTGGGAAGATTTGATGACATATCAGGCTAAGTAAACATAGATTAGCTGTTTGGTTACATGGTTACTTGCTGTTATTTTCCCAGAACCCTGCCAGCAAACATTTAATGAGATTACAAGCCACTGAAAACGACCATATTATAGAAGATGCCTGGCCAACAGGAAAAGGCCACCCAGCCTCCCCATAGCAGATTAGTGCAAGCCTCACCTCCTTGACGCCTCGCCTCAAGGAGTGCTGTGCCTTTCACAACCACTGAACTAATAGGCAAGCTAAATAATTATCTTTCTTGTTGCTTCACGTGTCTAAAAGCACTTTTTATGTCAACCTGACAATTTCATTCGGAGGTTAGGAAACTTCATTTGCTTATACCCCAATGCTGTTCTCTAATTATCTGTATGGTGGATAGTACAGACTGTGGATTCTGCAAATGAAGTTGAACAGCAAGAAAGCACACTTTATCTGAGAAACCATGTCCCCTCCCTTCCCAAATGCCAGTTTGCTCTCATGTTTATTTTTTTCTTCACCTTTCTGGTATAGGATAAGACTCTTTTTGCATATTTGCTCCACTGTAAGGCCTGGCATCATTGGCTGCTATTACAACATATCTCAGATGTACATGAAAGCTCCTGCTGCTTGAGACAAAGGAAAGCATGGTTAAAATAGAATCTCACAAAACAGCTCTATATTTTGCTAGGTAGTTTTCACCTAAGCACTGAGTAAATGTGTTTTGCTGTGAGTTCAAAGATGATGCAAGTGGGGTGAAGATGGTACAAATTCTGCTGATCCCTTAGAAAGCCTTAGTTACCCAATGTGCCCTGGCAGCTCACTAAACAGTGACTCTGTTCCCCCAGGTTCAAACATTAGGTTTAACTTGGCAGGATAAATAATTTATCAGTTACTTCAGCAGCTGTTTTTGAGAAGCCTAGAAAGAAAACAAGTGCTCCTGAGTGTATCTCCCTTACTCAGTTGCTCAGCAAGCAGAAAGGAGTGAGTGAGGTTACTAAAAAGGCACTGCCATAACCTTGCACCTCATCACAAGGTCTCTTTTACCAGGAAAAGGAGCACAAAAATCCAAGGCAGCTTAGCAACCAGCCAGCACAGCGACAGCAGCCCCTGACCTTTTAAACAGCTCACAGCCAGCAAAGCGCTCGCTGCTCCCTCTGACCCTCTCCTGCCACCCTAAAGGTTTCCTTATTTAAAGAAATTTGTTCAATAATGGTATCACAACAGTGTGAAGGTGCAAAGCAATTGTAAGACAAAGGACAGAGGAACAGCAGGTACAGTCACACTAGCCTGCCTAGGGACCAAGGGTGGCATTTTTCCTCCCTTGTTCACCTGCTCCATTTACAGTGTTGGTGCACTTGGCAACTCCCTCATCTCAAGAAATACCACCTCCTGTCAGTGCCTGACAGTTTGGGCGCTTTTTGAAAACGCTCCATTTGCAGAGGGATACAGCTTCAAGCAGAGGAACAGGCATAAGGTGAGGTTTGTCTCACAACTGCCCCACAGCAGGAACATGCAGATCCCACACCACTACTTGCTTATTCTTCACCCTCTCCTGATTACACAAAATCAAGATATCAAGATGTCTCTGTGTGTTTAGATGCCTTTGCAGTTTCTTTCAGAACTGCATGGAAGGATTCTGTGCAGTTTATCCCAACGGAGCTGGCCCAAATGTGTATCACCAGCATAAATAAGCACAGAATCCAACACTTTCACCTGTTCCATAATGCAGAAATGTACATGTCAGAAGCATGAGAAAGAGACTTATCTAGTATTTTATTTCTGGACCTGTGTGAGATACATCCAAATAGTTAAAACTGTATGTGCCATTTGCTGTCTTTACCATGAAGATGGGGTGGGAGAGGCCTGAGAAACTTGTGACAGTCTGCCCAGAATGCCAGGACACGCTTCCAGAGCAGGTTTGTTCTCACCAATGAATTTTAATTGTACTTTTCTCGCAAACAACAACACACACAGCTTTCAAAGTCACTTTAAAAGCATTCATGCACATGAATTTTATGAAGAACAAGTATGAAGCAGTTTAGGCATAGCTGGAGAAGATTCATTAATACGTGAAAGGTAACTGAATTGCATATATTTACTACATTTAACCTATGCACCTAGATTTAGGGCAGTTTAATATCTTCTTGTATTTAACCTATTCACATAGCTCTAGGACAGATCTTCTATCTTTCTTTTCTTCAGATTGCACCAAATATTTCTAGGCACTTTCTACATTCATGTTGATCTCTTGTTTTAATACTCTCTCACTTTCTATTCCCTTTGACTGCTGCATCTTTAATGAAACGAAAAATAAACAAAAGAACTATGAATAAAACAAAAACCAAAAAGGGCATGGTATGAGTGTCAAAGACAGAAGAGGAAAAGAGAAGAAGGAAAAAGCTAGCTAACAAAAATATGTATGTTTTGTGGGACAGTGGAGCATAAGATTAAATATTTTACAGGTTTTGAAAGAGTTGATTTCTTTTGCATGTCTTGAAGGATCAAGGATGACCACATCTGACCACTGACCAGAGTCCTTCCCAGAAGTTTGCTAGCTACCTTAACTTATAGAACAGAGCACATTGAAATGGGACATGGTATTTGATATGAGCACAGAAGACGCAGACAGCTGCAAACCCTCTATCGACTGGTCTAGTTAGGAGAAAAGGAGGTACTCTCTTTTGGCTTTTTTCCTGTTAGGAAAAAAGAAAGACACTTTTTCAGCCTCTTTTGCTTCCCCATATTCCCACACTAGCAATCTCATACCATGGTAGGCACCACAGCCAGTATTCTGGCACGCAGCTAAATCCTAAATTGTTCTTAAATACATGGAAAATAAAGATTTCAATTCTGTACAGCTCTTGGGATGCAAACAGTATTTCTAATCTAATCTATTTTCTCCAGTCAACAGCTGTCTCATTCCGCACCCTCAGTTAGCTATTTAACTCAAAAAGAACAGCTTGTTTTGGTTTCAGCAGAGTCTATTTATCAAGAATGATATGATTATGACTTTGACTTGTTTAAAAGCCATCCAAGAGGTTCTTTGCAATCCTATGTTCCTAAATAAAAATACTCCATTGAGCATCTTAAGGCTGTCACTCTATATTGTCAGCTTTTTTTTCTGTTTAAATACGTGTCTGTCTAATCTCTAGACAAAACAAAGTTTATATTTTTTTGAAAAGAATGGCTGATGAATCTATGGAAATATTCCTTGTGCGAGCAAGTAATCTTGCAGATTATGCACGTCTTTACAAGCAGGAAACACATTCAGCTTCTCAGACGTCCATAAAATCAGTATCTCTCCAGCGCTGTTACAAATGGTTGAAGAAAGAACTGCTTACCTGAAAGTTCATTTAGGGAATTGTACCAGAATCAAAGTCAATTAACAAATGCCTAAAAAAATCCCAAAACCAAACCAAAATCCAGCCTGGCTTTTAATTTTTGCCATAACACAAAGACAAGAAGCTTATTGACAGATTGTGATAAGTGCTTCATAATTTTTCCAGGTTTTTTATCCATAATATTCCTTAATAAATCTGTATGTTTTATTTTGAAAATGTGTAACCACTTCTATATGTTTAGGGAGGGATTTCCCTATGATACCAAATAAAAGGTATTGCAGTAGTACTTTGGGGCTTCTAATCAGAGAGCAGTGTCACAGGGCTGAACATCATACCAACATCTGATAAAACTTGCCCTCCATCCAAAATGTATCCAGATAGAGAAGATGAAACATGTAAGAGAACAGCTTGTTAACTCCTATCACTGTGCTGAACAGCAAATGTTCTTTGTTTGCTTCAGTTAATTCATATGAGGGAGGTGGTTGCTGGTGACATTGAACAGGAAAAGCAGTCTGGAAAGCAAGGGGATGCTAAGCAGCCGGTAGAGAATGGAGGTGCCAGAGAGGGGCATAGTTGAGTGGGGTGACACAAAATAAGGGCAAGAGTTTAGAATACTCTCTTTTTAGCCAAAAGTAAAAATACTCAGAGCTGAAACATGAAAAAGATGGCAAAAGGAAGGGCTGTAGAGCAGCAACACTCTTATATCCTTAAAGAAATGTTAACATCTGATCATAATTGTTTGGAAATTCTGAAAAAGCTGTTTAATCAAAGTGATCTTCAAGTGACACTTTTCTCACATCTGGTATATTCATTATCTTCAGGGCAATCTTGCCCTGAGAAAGAATGCCACTGCAAAGCTACAATGGAACATGTGAGAATAGCACTTTTTGCTTTTCAGACCATTATGTAGTCAGTCTGCGGAAATCACTATTCTCCCTTTTCTTCACTGATTCTGCACCCCAGATTCTACTTTGGTGATAAGGATCCAAAAATTAACCTCTCTTAGGTTAGCTGGAGATGACCTGGTGAATCATATACCAAGCAAATGCCGTTCTGATCCCTCCAGAGAACATTATGGTGTTCTCAGGTACACCTGGAGTGCTCAGGCACCAACAGTGCAGCTGTGCCTGGGTAAAACTGACAACATGGAGACACATCTCCCTGAACATACCTGGAAGTGCCAAAGGCCACCAAAAGCTGTAGTTGCTGCCAGCTTTTGTGTCTCGTCTCAGACAAGAAATGAGTGCTGATGAACACCAGTTCCAGCAAATGTCCTCGGTGGGGAGTCCCAGCCTGGAGAAGCACTGACAACCCTCTGCAGTGTCCTGGGAGAGGTGACACCCAGTCCAAACTCCTGCTCAGCAGAGGAGATCCAGGAAAGCAGGAGGCAAGGCCAGGGGACACTTGTATGCCCTCACCTACAAGTCTCAGTGATATGCTTAGAGAACTTTTATCTGTGCTTGGAGCTCTTTCACAGTTATCACCTCTCAGCCTTTCTGTTTATGGAAAAACTTTGTTCAAGCTGTGCAAAATTAATTTGCTTTATAATGTCCTTGATGTGCCTGGCTGGGTTTTAATAAGATGCACTTAAACAAAGATGTATTTTCCCCATGCTCTTCAAGAATTCAGAGCACAAGTGGCATTGTTGGTTTTTTAACAATTCACACAGAAAAATACTTTTCACAGTTGATTTTCAAGATGTGAATCTTACACAAGTGCTTTCTAAAAGGAAAGGAGATGACCGTTTTAGAAAACAAATTCTGTACCTACAGAACAAGCTGTCCAGAAGGTTGTTTCTGTTTATCTGATGGTTTAGGGCTGCTGTTAGCATCAGTTCATCATCATCTTCAATGTGCAATATTTGCCAAAGCTAATCAGGCATGGAAAGGCAAGGCAGGTTATTTCCTTTTGTTCACACAAGCTTATGCTCTGAAACAAAGCTATTAGGACACCTGATGCCATGCATGCTCTTCTAATGGACAATATGCACCATATGACAGCAAACTGTCACTGTGACTATTATTTGTGTTAGGAGGTTTTCAGCTGAAATCTTAAACTCTCTAAAAATGTCAGATAGCCCTACTATCACGTCAGAGCAACAAATTATTTTTCCTTTAATAATGTTAATGGATTGTATTTGATATTGTTAATGTATTGTATATTCTAATTGTGCATTAACCTCTAAATACTGGACAGACAACTGTTCAGGACAGAAAAACAGGATGTCTGTCATTTCCTGAAACAGACTTCCAAAAGCAACCACTGATGAACGTGGCTTTATGGGGTTAGGTATGTCTGAGAAGTCGTTGTGCAAATCACATTAACTTCATTAAAAAGCATAGTATAATATATTATAATAGATCCATAGGTGCATTCCAATGAACACATCTCAGGTGAAGTAGGCTCACATATGTGTCACTGCACAAACCCTTCAGAAAATAACAAAAGGGAAGCTACTAATTTGGGAAGGAAACATTAAATACTAAAATGAAAGACAAGGAAACAGACAGAAGTCAAGAGGAAAAACTCTTGGCATGCCATACAAAATACATCTCTGACCAGGAAGAATGCATTTGACAGCATGCATATAGCGAAAATATGCATCTACTCACAAATAACTGTTTTGGCAAAATCACGTGCTGGGAGTTAACAAACAACCGAAGTGTCTTGGGCAGATCAGCACATTCTTCATGCTCAGTCTTCCATTCAGCCTCACTGAGCCATCCAGGTTTCAACTAGATCCTTGTTTAATACCATATTTTAGTTTTGAGGAAAACTTTAAAGCTTTGAGAGAAGTGCCCCAGGTTCCCTTTGCTGAGTGAATACTGGTGCAGCTGCTCGATTACATCATTTTCAGAAATGATCAGCAGGAACTTTCCATGATACTTAAGGGTGTACTCCAGCTAGTCAGTATTGAAGCCCAGAAATACAGTTTCTCAATTTTATGTTAAAGAACATTTGTCTTCATAGAATGTTTTTGCTTTGGTAAGTGAAACACAGAAAAAAATAAAAAAAATCACCCTGTTATACTTCACCTATGTTTTACCATTGCTCTCCAGATTTCTATTTTAATTTCTTTAAAAGTCATTCTCCATTTTCATTTTCTCTGATGTTCCCCTATATAGCCTTAGCTTGTATCCTCTCAGCTCCACAAACACACAGAAGTGTCAGCTAGCAGAATATTACGAGAACTGCTCAAACAAGCCTGTGATGGAGATGTGACTGGAAAGAATATTTGAAAAAATATCTGACCACAAGAAGGATGGGATTATCTTAACTCATAAAAAACAGGAGATCAAGGGCTTTGCACCAAGGGATCCAAGGGTGCCTCTGGCAGGAAAACAAACCTGTAAGTAGTGAGGGCAGAAATCTTACAGAAGAGAAGTTTGAGTTACTCTAGCAGTAAATGAGACAGTATGTAGACAAACAGGAAACCACTTTCCCCAGATTGTATCACATTTGTCTTTTCTCTTCAACATCTATAATGTAAAGCCAGATAACTATAAAAGAAGGAGGAAAAGAGCCCATGTGGAGGAGCAAGACAAGATGTTAAGGAGTCATCTTGTTAAACGTTAGACAGCAATGATAAGAGAGCTCATAAAAGGTGACATTTTAAAGTACTTGAAAAGGGAAAGAAAGAAAGAAGCTGATGATATCTAAGAAAAATAATCTAGAAATTTATGTAAGAACTGGTTATAAAAACACTGGTAAAAATTCTCTGTTTCTTCTTCCTATTAAATCCAGTCCTAATTACAGCAGCTGAATATTTACAATCCCACAACTAGCACAGCCTGCCAAATCTCCCATAAAACACCCAAAGGTTCCTATGGGCAAACTCTCAAATGGAAACACTTCAGAATCAAACTATGCAGCCTCTGCTTTTTCATCTGATCCTACAGGACAACTTGCTCGCCATTTATCATAACATCTTGAACCACTGAATTGGAAAGTTTATAAAAACAAAAACCTGGCTAAAAAAAAAGTAAAGAAAAGATTGGAGAATTAAATATAGGCTTTCAACCTGGTACCATACTCCATATGGGTTATAAGAAAGTTAAAAAAAAAAAAAAAATTGTTCAGGCTTTTCACTCTCAGCTTTCTAATTCACATAACTGGTCAAGGAGTCATGGTGAAGAAATGCATTTGCTACCTGTTTCGACTGGACAAATGAGTATCATTTGGTCAAAGTCTCACCACATGTCAGCTTGGGAACAAAAGAACAAGATTTAAAAGGACAACCCAACAGTTATCCTTTTATCTTGTTAGTCCAGCCAACCTTGTAATTGTCTCTTACCTAGATCTCGTTATCAATAATCCTTTTAGTGGGATCAGATTCACTTTAAACAGCTTATTACATGGATGAAAAAAGGAGCAAAAATAACTCAAGAATCATCAGAAAGCAAAAATAATTTCTAAAACCAATGCTCATATGCTGATACACAGAGGAAGACATTCCTTAAAATCTCACTGTGAAATTAATTTTTTTCTGTAAAAATGAACAGCTCCTAGTGATTCTTTCAAGAACATCTTCTACTTACAATAGAAATTCACCCCCTATAGGGAATAAACTATTGCTATCAAGATAGTATTATTTATATTGCATCTTCTGAATTACCTGAAAGAATAACTTGGAGCATCCCAAAGATGAGTTGTTACAGGGAATTATTGGCTCACCCATAAATTCATTGGCACCATAGTAAAAAAAGCATAATCTTGGTCTCATGCTAAAACTGATAAACAAAAACTAAGGTTAAATTTAATTGTTACTTTGTTTTTCGTGATGAGATTTCTCACTGAGGTAAGTTCCCATTTCCAATTAAGTACCTTGGTACCCTCAAAAACACTGGAAAGATGTCAGCAACATCTGCCTATGAACCTACCTGAAAAAAAGCTCTCTGCACGCTCCAACAGAACATTTGGTAATTTCTCTTCTTGAATGGGCATTTCACAATAGGGTAGATTGCATTTAATAAATTTTAAATTGCTACAAAATTCTAAATTCACCTGAAGCAAAAATAGAATCCAAACAAACTTCTAATGAATCTACAAGTGCCAGCAGATTTCCTTTTCCACCTCCACTGCCATCCTAAAACACGCTCCACTGGTTTCACACACTGTCCTGTCTGCCACCACCTTCACATCCTCTGGGTTTTTTTCCCCACACAGATTTTATTTGGTACATTGGTGCCAACCACGTAGACCTTTCCTGTCAGGAGGCATTGATGCACTGACAACAGCATTTACATGCTTGTTATATTCTCTAGAAGCAATAAAAGGGATGTTTTATTTTCTAGGAGTCGCTTCGTGTACTAAGTTTTCAAAAACCAAGATTTACTTTCTTATTTGGGTAAAAATTGCCTACTAAAGGAATACTCTGCAAAGTACACCTCTGCTTATATGCCCAAGATGCTCATGCAAGACCTCTCATCTGAAAGAGTTGGTTAACCCATGCTTTCTGGCAAACAAACAAAGCTTGCAAACTGACAAGTGTCATCTTACCATCAGTCATGTGTGGGCTGATTTTATGTAGCTTCCCTTGCACCATAAGCCAAATGCAGAATTACATCATATGGGTTGCAACCCCTGAGAGATTACTCTCCACTCCATTAACTTGATTAAAAATAGACCAGCTGTGTAGGATAATTCTATTTATTCTTTCCAACTTGCTGCTCCATCAGGCTAAATTAAATGGGTACTGACAGAAAGAATTCTGATCACAAACAAGAGAGGAAACACTGGCTTCATGAAGAGCAGAGGACAGGTAATGAGTCCCAGTTCATTTTTCACATTTTCATAGATTTCCCATTCTTACTTGCACTGCTTTGCTCTGCTGCCCTGCCTACTCTGGATCCCTAAGCTAACCAGAAGGGGAACTGTTCAAAGCTTTGGACCTGTGCTGTGTCCCTCAGAGCCAAACAGGGTAAAGAAATGTACCCTGTATTTGCTTCTACAGGAAGCTGGCTCTGGCTGGGATTCACAGGGATGTCTCTGCTAACAAAGCATTTTTGCCTTGCCAATTTGCATCACAGCCACATGCCAAAATGCAAAAATGAAAATGAAATTTGACCAACTTAATTGTTCTCCAACTGCATCCTGTTTCGACTGCTTAGATTTTCATGTATTTAGGGTGGAAGCCAGGTCCTTCAATACATAATGACACAAACTGCTGAGATTTTCAGGGTCCTTTGTGATCAGCAGTGAGGCCACATCCAACACATTGTTCATCCAATACTAATTTTTCTGCTGTCATCAAATTGTATTTTGTGGCAGCTACATTTCCCAAACTAAATATTTGGGCCGCTTTCAATGCAAAATACCAGATACACAGAGAAATAGTCTGATTTAGATGAGGAAACAAAAAACATTGTTAATTCTATACTTAACACGGAAAACAGCTTTCATACAAAAAAACCCCTCCAGCTGCTATTGGAACACAGTACTGATATTGGGCAAGTGGATAAACTACCTGGTCTTTGTATCAACTCAGTCCTTTCAAGAGGGAAAGGACTGCTCCTCTCAGCTGAGTTTTCTTGCTCAGCTCAGATTTCTGAGCTCTTCTTGCTCAGATTTCCATTCCAATATTCTCTCTGTCCACAGGAGAACTTTCTTCAGTCCCTTTAAAATGCATTTTGGATTTCTGCTGGTGTTGTCACGCTACAGCTGCCCCAAGGACCATTTAGACTAAAGGAGAGAAAAATTACTAGAAAAGTTTAGAAAGAGAGTGAAAGGGAGTCAGCAGGCAGAGGGCACTTTACAGAGAAGCTTCCCAAATGGTCTTCAGTCAAAACAAGTAGTGTTGGCTTGTTAGATGAAGCAGGTCAGATAGTGTATCTTTCAAGCTTTTATTAAGTGTAATTTAAGGAGATGTTTGCACAAAGCAGGGTTGCCAAGAGATAGTCAAGAGGGAGAGAACTCTCCAGGAATGTGTGGCAACAAGACATGATCATGGTCAATCCAGATAGGCAGTGGTTTGTTATGACAGGACTGCATCTGGAAGGCTGCAATGCTTAAAAACAAACAAACAAAAGCAGCCGACCAGAAAAGTGAGAAGTGTAACAACATCAGCATATGCACATGGCAATAGCACATCAATTCTTTAAGGGTCAACTCAGAGCAGTTAGCCCATGTGATGAAAAGGGAAACCTTTATTCCCTTTATATCAAATTCAGTGCAATAACTCATTTTAAAACTAGCTGTGGGGATTTATTGAACACTGACTCTGAGGCACAGTGGTATAGGCAATGCTGAGGGTGATGCCCCTGGCCCAGGAGATTTCAAGCTCAACAGCTGAGAGACTGGATTCAGCATTTCAGCAAAGGTGAAGCTGAATGCCTTGAACCCATTTTGGGTTTGACTCTCCTTATATCAGGCCTTCCTTTCCCTGGTCTTTTAATGACTTTTATGGGAAATAAAGGTGATGAGCTTGAAGTGCTGATAACAAGGGCCTCTGGAGGAGAGGAATGAACACAAAATCAAGAAATTACCAGTCCAAATACTCTGGTACTTCGGGAATGCATAGGAGTAACACAAATATGGAACCCACATTCCATTGCAGTATCACCCAAAGAAGACAGAGCAGAGAGGAGCTGGGACAGTGACCATGGAGAAGCGGCACACCCTGCACTGCCCCTTCTCAGCTGTGCAACCACCAGCAGGTTGCCTGAACAAGCTCCAAGCACTCCTCTGCCAAAGGAGCTTGATATTGTCAAACATGACAGCTTGAAGAGGTAAGGTCTAAAACAGACAAGAGGAGGCATTTGACTCTGTCTGTAGACTAAATTAAGGACTTTTGTGAGGTCTTCAAGAAGCTCTCAAAGCCAACCTAATTTAAGATGTGTTCACAATGAACCCTCTAAGACATGGCTTGTTAGGTACTGAAATAGCCCCCAAAACACTGTGGCCAGCAGGAATATCATTTGAATCAGGAGACATGTTAACTAGAAAACTCAACAGCACCACAGACTCCAAGAAACCCCTGGAGAGGCAGGGGAAAGATCCCACTTTCCACATTTGCATTTCACATCTAGGAAATGTGAATCATTACATCAACATTTAGAGAAATCCAGAAACAGCAGGAAGGAAGGAAACTTTGAGTTAAAAAAAAAAAAGTGGAAGACAGGAAACTGTTTCCATCTTGAACAAAGGGAGAGAAAAATGTCAGCACTGTCCTGCTGGGGACTGAGGATGAGCTGAATTCCCAACTGCGAAAATACTTCAGGTCCTATTCAGAAAGGGGGATGCAGGAATTTTGTGATTGCTAGCTAAAACATCTTCTCTGTTTTGATACTCAAAACCTGCCTATAGGACCTTCTGCAAGAGCTGGGAAACAGCTTTCATTTTTTAAATATCCAAAGAAAATGTTTTCTTCTTCTATTTGTTTTCTATCAGGAGATTTGCTTCTGACATTGCAATCGAGAACTGAAATTTCTTTTACTATATTTTCATCTGCACTCTCACCTAATGCTTCAAATAGATTTGAGAAAAGCTTTCAGTCATTAGGTACACTGTTACTCCAGGAGAAATGGAGTATAAGTGGTGTGTGTAAGAAAGTACACTGGCAGTCTGTGACAAAAGTTGAGGAATCCCTGAAGTTTGGTCACATCCTTTAGCAAGATATGGCAATAATTTTGATGGTATCCCAGTCACAGCACAAAAAACTTGGAGAGCTGGAAAGAAAAGGGTGGCAAATGGGTTCTCCATAATTTACCTGCCAGTAGGTTAAAAGAACAAATATGTACATTATAAATAAATATCCACATATGGTCTAAGGCTTCCCATGATCATTATTTCTGGACAATTATGACAACCCTCTGGTAGCAACTAATGTATTTACCATTCAAAAAGCATTCAAGGACAGTATTCCCTAGAAACTGAATAGATTCTAGTGACAGTGAGGTGTTTAATAGTAAAAGGAGGCCAGATTATTTTCCATGTCTTGTTTTTACATTAGTTTTTAATCCTATCCTTTGATAGCATTACCCAATTGGCAAAATGATGCAGAATGTAAGCCTGATTCCTGGTGCATATAAGTGTGAGTGTACATCCCTTACATAGTTCAGACATACAACACACATTAAAAAAAATACAGTTGCTTCATTTTTCATTTGCATAGTGCTCTGAGACAGCATTCAGACCAAAGCCCAGAAAATCATTACAATAAAACACCAAACAAAGAAAAAGACCAGCAGTTTTTCAGTGCAAACTGGTAATGTTGTCTAAAAGTAAACACTAAAGACTCTTCATTTACTGCTTTCTCATTTCACTATCTCATCAAACAAAACAAGCAAAAACTTGTTCTCACTTGGTATATGACGCATATACCAAGCGAGAACAAAAAATGCTGTCCTTTTTTTTTTAAGTCAAGTAAAAGTAGCAAGAATATCTTGGGTTATGGATTACTTATAAGTTGTTCAACACTGAACTGCAGCTGAGAAACAACTATTCAGTACCATTGGGATCATATGCAAAGTAACCCAATAGAGTTTTACTAATTAAGATTAAATTCATCCCAACTCACTAACAAAATATATTATTGCATGCCCTCAAGCTAGTTGTACAATTCCCAGCTGCTGCAGGCTCTGGGGAAGAAATCTGCCACAAATTGCTGGCTAATCTTACCAATAAATAGCTCATCTCACTGCTGAAGAGATTATCTGCTGCCTCAGGGGCCTGCACAGCTTAAAATGCAGCAGAGACAAAAGTGATGGATTTTGATCCTACAGTGTAAGGAAAGATAAATGCCTCCTGGCTGTCCCTGAGTTCTGTGGGCTCCTCTCTAGTGTCTGTGACTGTGCCAGACAGGTGTCATCTGAGCCACACCCACCCTCCAGTGCTGAAAAATGCTTCTTCCAAAAACAGGAGCATGAGGGACCTGAACACCAAAGATTTCATACTTAAAAGATGACAGCTTTCCCTGCATGCAGTTATATCCAGCATCCTACAAGCTGCAGAGAGACAAGGAGCCAATCCAGGAAAAGACAGTCTCCACCTGGGTGTCTTCACCCAGAGCAGCTGACTCATTGCCCCATTGGCAACAGCTCTCCCACTTCGCAGCAAGAGCAGAATGATTTCAGAGAGGAAAACAAAACTATCACTTCAACAAGCTCCATTGGAAGCACCTTCATTTCCAGTGAAGAAAAGCAGAGTGATTAGCTTGGACAGTTTCAGTTTTGGTTTTTAAAAATTACACCTTTCCAAATGTCTTCATCCCACAGGCTGGCAGCTGTCCTGCAGTCAAGCTGTAGCTTGCAGTTCTACTGCTCACAGTCACATCAATGTGTGCCAATTAACACAGGCAACAATATAGCTCATAAAATATGTATTTTTCTCTCATGAGGCTGCTGTTAAGACGACCCTCTTAGGAAAAAATGGATAAAATTAAGATTTTTATTTTTTTAATCTGCTTTTTAAAGTCTACATGCAATGCTACAAAAGATAATCTAAACTGCAGCTGTAGTGATCCACCACAGTTCAGTAAAGATAAGATATTTTTCTTCAATGCCGTGAAGTTTCTTGTTTCAGGTGGGAAGGAAAAAGTGATTTTTCTCTGTTGAATAAAAAGACACTAATAGCATGTAATTTCTCCCTCAAGTTCTGTCAACAAGAACATGTACCATCATCTTCTAAATATACACTCCTGGTAAATGGAAAGTGTGGTGTGTTTTCTTACTGATTACAATAGGATCATGACAGAGAAACGAAGTGACTAAAGTAGGAATGAAAACATTTATTTTAGTGTGGAAAGCATCAGTGTTTTCCACACTAAAATAAATGGTAGCAGATTATGGAGATCTTACATTAAACTGACTTCTTAGTCTCACCATATCAATTAAAACAGTGCTATTTGTCTAATTGTTTCTGTCATTTATAATTTAACAGTAGGTCTACTCTACATGCAAAAGTATATTTAACATTTTATGTAAATGTAAAACAAAGTGAAGTGCATGCGTGTAATAATTATGTTCTCTAGGATTAGAGGCACCCTCTTAAGGGTGATTTAATCATCCCTTTTAGAATTTTAGGCATTCACCTATTCCAGCTAAATACAATCTGATTAATGAAACTCATATTCTTATGATGCCTAGGTCTATTTTCCAGAAAAGAGAGACTACACTCCAAGAGAGAATAGTATAGGGAATGTATCCTTAAGTTGTACACAAAGCTATACATCATGAAAGTAAAATCATTAGGTGAAAATTCAGAGTTACACCAGAAACAGAGAATCACATCTTTGTGTATACAGCTAACTGCACGTGCACACAACTGCTTTAGGATCTCTGAGCATTCAGCTACATTTTTCAGGCAACTGCCCTAACCACATGTCATCATCCCCCTCTGACCACAGTTTGATAAGCAATTTCTTCTTTCAGCAGCACTGCTGCCGGCAGAAACAGCCCTTACCTCCTGCTCCCTGCCACGTGTTCCCTCCTTTCAGGCCACCTTCTCAGCCCTGACACAGCAGCCACACACTCAGACAGATCAGGGTAAAACGTTATGAACAAAACAGAAGAAAAGGTGCTTTTGAACCCAGCACAGCCCCCCGATGCAGCTCCCCAGGAGCCCCACAAAGGGCTGTGCTAGTCCAGCTCAGGGGGTGGCAGGGGGCTGCTTACGCAAGCACGGTCCTCTCAGGAAACACATGCCAAAGCTCTCCCTCAGGAAGCAATTGTGTTTGCACCAAAACATCTGAAAAATCCTCCCTCCCCGTGCCCAGTCTGCTGGACCCTGGCCTGGGAATATGGATCCGGAAGGGATCCCTGGGGGTGTCCTTGTCCCCTTCCTCACAGCTGCAGACAAGGACCAACTCAGCAAATCCAGTCGGTCCAGAGCCTGTGCTGCAGCAAGGCAGCTGTCAGGTAAAAGGTGCACAGCTTGAAGCTGAGGTGAATGCGCAAGCTGGGGCAAAAAGAAAGCTCCTGAGATTTCCCCTGTCTACATATCAGCTGAATCAACCCTGATAAAGCTTTGTAAAATCAAATTACACAGAGTGCAATATTGTTTTTCATCATCACTTTCCACCTTCAGGTGAATGCAAAAGTTAATGATTGAATTTTAAAGGCATTAATGTGGAAACCCCTTAGGGAAGCTCAGCTTCTGTAACGCTGCTGCAAAAAATGGAAAAGTAAACATTAAATACAATGCAATGGAAAAAATATAAAACAAGAACACATTATGAGCTATGTAGCACTAAAAAAATATAAAATACAAAAAGACCCCTAATGATTTGAGGTGAGCAATAACATGGCCCTAAATGGGGCAAAATAGAATCACTCTGAGGAAAATGCAATCCCGTTTCACTTCATTAAGTTTCATGTTATCCTCCAATTTCCCAGCACTAACGGAAACATTTCCTTATTGCTACTGCAGGAGTGGACTTAAAACAACAAATAGACTCAGCTGTCCTAACCAGCTTGTTAACTTAATGAAACCAATGCAGAATGCTATCACACAAGCCCAAATTCATCCCAAATAGGTAATTAACAACTTACCTGTAAAGATATTAAGCAGAACAGGTCAAAAAGTGAGTGGCAAATTTTCAGAATGTTCAAAATAAGGATAATACTCACTGTATCTTTTAGCCAAAAGAAATTCTTTCTTTCATTGAATAGATTCCCTGAATTTCGTCAGCCTGTGAACACACAATTTCCTACAAGGCACATACCACTTAGCCCAAGTCTATTACTACACACCTGGTTGTCCTACAAGGAATTCTCCTGGGAATGCACTGTGTTAATATCCCGGAAGAAACGTGAAGGCTGTTGAGGACACGGATGGCTGTGATTAGCTAAGTGTCCCTGCGGAGGCCACGGGCCGGCTCTGCAGCCCGTCATTGAGCAGCTTGTGCCTCGGGCTTCGGAGCCCTTTGGGGAGCCGCTCACACACACAGACGCAAACACACAGACACAAACACACAAACACACACAAACACACACACACAAACACACAGAGACGTGCGCGGCCATCCCCGGTGACAGGCGCGGGTCGCACGCACAGGGACGGCGACAAGGCACAGCGCTGCCTCTCACACCTGCCTCTCAACAGGTACATTTGTTCTGCTTATGCAGTAGAAATAAAGGATACCTGAGTTTCCTCATACCATCTAGCAACTAGAAACGCTGTTTATCCTTCAAAGCTGTTTACCCGACTAGCATCTTACCTAACCAACTACTTATATATATATGTGTGTGTGTGTGTATGCAGGTATATACAGTTCCTTCATTAAATACTGGCGTTTACATTCATTTTTATTGATTTTTCTATGTTTCCCCAGTTCTAAGGCTCTACGACACAAGCAGGGCAGGAAAGCGACGCGGCTGCAGCCGCGCCGCTCCACGGGCCCCCTCTGTCCCTGCTCGCTGCTCCCGGGCCCCGCACACCGTACCTGCAGTCCCCAACCCCGTACCTGCAGCCCGCAGCCCCGCACACCCTGCCTGCAGCCCCGCACCCGGTACCCGCAGCCCGCAGCCCCGCACCCGGTACCCGGTACCCGCAGCCCCCACCTGCAGGCTGCGGCCCGGCAGGAGCCCCGGCCGTCCTGCGCGCTG
>VYXD01013949.1:1481029-1515376 GCA_013397195.1 Hylia prasina
GGCCCCCCCCCGCAGCGGGGCGCGGTGGGCTCGGCCGAGCGCTGCCCCTCGCCCGGCTCCGTCAAGCTGTCATCGCAGTCCCTCCTTGGCGGTGCCTTCACCAACACGAAAAAGTGCGTCTCAGCAGTGCCACGGGAGCTTTCATCGCATTAAGAGGGATTTTTTTTTTTTTTCCTTCCCATCGAGGCAAAGTCAGTACTGGGATTTGTGGATCAGTGCTCTCAGGCTTTTCATAAGATATTTTAAACGGTTCCAAAGTCAGGCAACATTCAAGAGTGGAAATAACGCCAGAACTTGCTCATAAGGATGGCCCTCTGTCACACACACCAGCCCTTCCTGCCCATTAGGAATCATGCTGCTGTTTGGTCATTTTTAAATTTTCAAGCTTAGTTCAAAACCCCAGATCAGGGGAAGGACTCATGCAGATTTGGACCCTAGACTCTTGGAACAAGTTTCAAATTCCAGCAGCCTTCTGTTTATCCAAGAAAGATAAACTAAATGGCCTGCTGAATACTGCATTTGTTTTTGGGCAAGATCTGGAAAGCAGCAGGTCTTTGCTCAGAAAGGACATTAAACATCCTGTGACACTTTCCATGAGAACAAAGATAAAACGGGATCTTTTCTTACCCTTCTTGTTGCCAGACAAGAGCTGCTTGGTCCTTGTCTTTCCTCAGGACCCTCCTGCCTTTCACTGCTGCTATGAAGAGCAAGTGCAAAGCTCCCAGGAGTGCGCAAGCAGAGCCCTTGAAGGGTGGCAGGGAGGTGTTTGCTCTGCTGGTCTTCAGGATAAGTTCAAGCATACATGATTTGGGTAAGCATGGCAGCTTCAGGGTAGTTTATCAATTGGAAAATACTTCCCTTTCTAGGTGACTCTAAAGCTACTCTGTGCCATAGAGCAGCACAAGAGAGCTAGGAGAGACTGATCATTCGTTTTTGCAGTTACACTGTGGCATGAAGCTGCACACCACCTTTGCACATCTTCCCTAACACAACTGCACCCCCTCCTGTGGCATGTGGCCGACACAGCTGAAGAGAAAAGGGGCGAGGTTTTCCCCACCGTGCATGTGGGTGATAAAAATTTGTCCTTGAACAGAAAAAGAGCAGCTCTTAGTTTCTTGTTGAGCTTGTGATCCTCCCCCCTCCCTTTTTTAATGGTTCTTTTATATTTTGGAAAGATTTTTAATCTTACCTGTATTAAACTGCATCATGTTGGAAGATTTCCTTTGCCAAAATACATTGCAAACATAATTGTGGCAGATTTTATTTGAACTGTTTAACACTGCAAGATAAAGTTGTGAAGAAGATGGTCTGGGCATTAAGCTGCTGCTCAGGAGACTGGGGATCTCAATATTGCAGCAAACTTACTCTGCAAGTCTGGTTGGCAGCATCTCCATGACAACTCCCCATCAGCAGTGGGAATGACAGTGGTTATCTGTATTGGCTATTGACATTTTGACATCTGGTTCAACAACAGGTAATGCTTCTCTGGAAGCACTGGTGGAAGCATTGAAGAAGTGGTGTGGAAAGGATATTGTCAGAGCACTACCACACATTGTGCATTGCACATGCCAGGGAAACTCAGAGAGGCAGCGACACCACTCACACTCTGCTGACCTGCCCTTGGTGCTGCAACAACTTCAAAACACTTCTGTGCTATTTAATTTTTATAAAAATTCATTTTAAGCACTGAATTATCAGAAGCTAGCTATCACCAAATCAAAATGCATGACTGCATTTGGTTCCTGGATCAAAACTCTAACAGAAATACCAGGGTTTGGGTTACAGAAGTGTTTACACATTGATGACAGGCTTTCTTTTGTCACTAATTTTTCTCATGCAAGTTTCAACTGCTGAAACTACATAAATGACCAAGAAACACGAAAGAATTTACTAATAATGGCCTTAATCCTTCCAAAGTTGCAGGACTATACATGTTGCTTTCTCCAGAGCTGCAATCAAGATAGGAAAGAAGCATATGCCCTCCCTCACCTGGAGTGCCTGACCAGGCAAAGAAAACACAGTTGGGCAGGGGCTTGTTTTGGTTTGGTTCCTGGGCAAACAGGAGTAATTCCTTTACACTCTTTCACACTTTGCAAATCACAAAAATAAACAGAAAGTATACTACTATAGAATTCAACAGGAAAAAAAAAAGTTTTTGCAGTTTGGAGAATGGTTAGGTGCCATGGTAGAGTGGATGAATGGCCTTCCCACACAATGAATGTTAATTTGAACATAAACAAATGTTTATATAAACACCTTTGTATAAAAACACCTGTTGGAAACTGAAAACCTCACTACCCTCTTTCCACTGCCCTCCTCTCCCATCTCCCTGGGAGCCAGCCAGTCCTGCACTTGCAGCCAGACAACTGTACAGGGACATGCTGCAATGGCACGCTCAGAGTAACATTTCCACATCTGGTCACTTGTGCAATAATTTTTCACTGGAAAACACAGATTCATCACTACAAATGTCCTATGGAAACATTTAACAAAATTTGGCTGTAGAAATGCAGGAGCTTTAGAAAAAACCTTTTATTTCAAATGACTTGGTTTTGGCAGCCTGCTAGGTTTCCTTGCTAGCAGGCTTTATTTTGGTGGAGGAAGTGAAATGAAATGTAGACATTTTGAAATTTCCCATCAGAAGATAAACTTAATGAGACATTGGAATTTTTCACAGCACGGGAATAATAAATTTGAATAAGTTGTACTTGGAAGCAAGCCTTTGCACAGCTATTCTGGTTTTTCCTCCATATTCACCTAACTGTGGACCAGAAGCTTGGGCAAGCCTTTGCACAGCTATTCCGGTTTTTCCTCCATATTCACCTAACTGTGGACCAGAAGCTTGGGCTACTTGAATCCATACAGGAATCTGACACCACATATAGGCTGTGCTCCAGTCTGAGGAGACCTAACCATTTCCATTGTTCTACAGCTTTTCATAGCATTATGTTTTTGTTCTTATGGATCACAAGTATGGCCTGCTGTGCTCTGCAGAAGAAATGGTGTTAGCACCTTATCCTGCTCATCATCAACACCCCTGCCTGCAGCAGCTCTCAGGGAATTGCACAAGCTAAAGAAGGGTGAATTGGGGATCAGGGCCTGAAGGCAGTGCAGGTGGTCCTTATCCTATTCAGCAAATCAGCATACAAAACTAAGTAACAGAGGATGCTAAACTACCACCAATTCCTCACACCTCCATAACACAGAAACAAGTCATTTGGCAGGGATTTTCTGTGCCTCAGACAAAACTCTGGCTGGTGTTTCCTGCTGCTGGGGCTTTCAGAGAGTTCCTTCCTAGCCTGGGGGATACTGTGCCTCTGGACAGTTTTTTGCTCCAGCTCACCTGTAAAATACACACCTTAACACCTAGGACTACTTCCAATTCACTTTTTACTACCTAACTGTTGTATTTGTTGTGTTCACAGGCTGGGGGAGAAGTTTCTTTGGTTTAAACTTTAATACACTCCTTTAAATAAAATATTCCCATTGATAGTATCTACAGCAAACATTTACAGAGTTAACAAACACAGAAACTATTGTCATTCCACACAGAAAGTTACAAGCATCAAAGATTTCTGTTTTATTTGGAGATGTACCAGATTAGTTCCAGGGACACTTATGCAACACAGAATCTTACAGATAATTTTTTTCACCCTGTGCTCAGTACACGATTTCCCCCCATTCATTTGCTTTTTTCTCTGTGAGTTATGCATGTACAGACAGAGGCCTAACTCAGACCTAGCTAAAAGTCCATCACGAACTGTCTGTTCTGAGTAGCACAATGCTTTGGTAAATATTACATGGATTGCCCATGGTCTTGTGTTTTGGTATCAGCCACGTGGCTGCAGGGCTGCTGCCCCCCCAGCACTGCCAGGGCTCTGCTCCCTCTGCCCACAGGGCAGCAGCACTTCAAACACCTCAGTCCTCTACGACCCTGCCAGCTTTGTAACTGGTGACAGAAACTTCATCAGCAGATTTCTGATTCAAGCCCGAGTCATATTTTACTACAGTGTTTTCTTGTTTGTGTTTTAAAAAAGTTCTCTGCTGTTCTGCCTTTTTGTGTGTGTGTGTCCCACATTTCCTTTTCCTGAGTTGCCAGTCATACACCATGGCTTTCTAGCACAGCAGGGGAAGTGGAATGGTCAGGGACACAAAGGGAACTGACTCTAGATTACCCTCTCTCCTCCATCCAGTGGGTCTGTAAGGCAATAGGCTACAACAGGACGAGCCAGATCTTACACTTTTGTGAATAATGATATTTTAATGCCCAACAGTCTCCATACCCAGGACAAACTTCTACAGTGTCTCACGCCCATAAACAATAGACTCCACAGAGCAGGATCACTAACAGCTCTTTTGCTCCTAGCCCGGTAAAGGGGCTTACAATGCCAGAGTTGGTGTCTTAGAACTTTACAGAAATGTACATGAAATGAAACTTTAAGCAAATTCCCATAATGCTGTGAACCAGATGTTCACAAAAACCTCACAAAGGCACTTTTATAATTGCCTTTCAGGTAGGAGAGCTGGAACAGAGAGATATGTTACATGGCACCTTAAAAAATCAAGCTCAAAATTGAGGAGAAAAAGATCAGAAATTGAAAAAAGTCTTCTTGACTGAAACTAAGCTGCCCTCTATGATTCATCCAATGAATAAAAGGTGAGTTAGTCTGCAGGATTTGGTGCCTTTTCTGCTTAATTTTTTTTTTGGTACAATTTCTTATGTGATGAGAGCAAGGAGTGGAGAGAAATTCAGTTGCTGAATGTTTTCTGCTGCCCTAGCTGTAAAAGAGCAGGTGTGAAGCGTGTTACAGGTCAGCCTGCAGCCACCATCAGGAAGCAGCTTTAGCTTCCCTTGCACTGCTCTTCTCCCTTTTAAGAGGCAAACTAATGATGCCTGGGGGCTGCTGCACTGCACAGGCAAATCTGCTGGGGAAAAGTCTACAAACCTCCTACATTTGAAAAGAAAACTTATTTTCTAAGCTAAAACAGAAGTGACAAACACTGGGTAGTTTGGGAGTGGTTTTGGTTTATCTTGTAAATATTTCTGGATTTTTTTGTGCACAGCCTTTTGTAGCCAAGTGCAATATGCTGAAAGCTAGCTGGGTAACAGCATGCTCGCTCCATGCTTAGGACATAGGAACAGCATGTTTTTGTTTACTTATTCAAATAGCAGTAGGGGTGAGGTTGCTCAAAAAACAGAACAATTCTACTAAAAGGAACTAATTTTTTTTAAGTACACTCAGCATTTTGCAATTCATTTAGTCAGTCACCTGTGAAAATGCCACATGCGTTTAGGGGGTTTTAAATTAATATGCATTATTTCACAGTTAATTTTTAAAATATAAAAAGAGTAAGAACAATTTTCAAAATTGAGGAGAGTGTTCTCACTGTTCAATACCAATAGTCAGTTTTTAGCTCCAGGTGAAGCCTATCCAATCTTTTCAGACGAGAAGCCTCTCATAGCTTCAGTTGCCTTGCCCACATTATACTGCAATTCACAAACCAGATGTTCACAGAGCACCTTGGCTGTGCTGCCTCCATTGCCTCCTCCTGACAATCAGGGTGTCAGTGGGGTCTTTCCAGTGGGAGGACAGAGAGGGCAGATATAGATAACAATACCACTATTCCAACTCAGTATTACCTCTACAGGTTGGTAATGATTTACTGCCTTACATGAGAATATTTCAATTGCAGTCTCCTAACTGATGCAGCTGTTCTAAAAGCTTGTAGGAAAAGAGCATTTTGGTCAGCATGTCTTTCCTATGGGCTGGAGATACTCATTTTCATCTTTACTGACAAACAAGTATTTCCACTTCCACCCAGCCTAGCATCTACATTCAAAACTCCTACAAGCTGAGACCAGCTGTTTTATTTATTTTTGTGCAATTTGTTAACATTAATGCAAAACAGATCCCCTGAACAAGTCACAGCACACCAGTGGCCACACCACCTTGTTGCTTGAAGCACTAATATGTCTGTGGTGACAAAATGCATTATCAAACCACTGCCTGCCCATGATGAGGCTGTCTTGCTCTAAGCATTGTTCCTTGATGTTCTCAAGGGTGCAAGAGAAAATGTGTTCCCTTGCAAGGAAAAGTTCATCTCACAAAAGATTTTAAACTAAAAAAAACATGCCATTTGGAAAAAAAATCCTAACATATTATATGAGAAAGTGGTAACATGGTTAGCTGAGACCACATCTTCACAGATGGGCATAACTGGAAATGTCTGTAACAGGGGTAAACTCTACTCAGTACATGCACTGCCAAGGCTGCTTTGGTACCTGAGCTTTTGCCAAAGGGCAATTTCTGCTTTGCACTAAATGCCCAGATTCACACGAACTTTTAAGTTTGAAAAGAAATTAACGGATCATGCACCCAAAAACCTGAAAAACTACGAAGTTGTCAACTTGGAAAGACAATTCTGAAGATGCAAGTGCCCTGATCATCACAACAAAATAAGCAAAAGCACTTAAGAACAGGGAATAACACATAGTTTTAAGTAAAATCTGATGCCATTTCATGCTGTTTACCCACCTTCATTCCAGGTACCAAGACACAAAACAGACCACGGTCTTTTTCATAGCCTGTGTTTCATTTAATTCCAAATTCAAAGACACCTTGTACTTTAAAAACAGAACCCAACAGAACTCCTCATCCAACTGGAAACAATCATGTATGTTTATTTTGTCATCAGTTCAACCCCATATGGTTCTCCCATCTCTAAAGTTCTGCTGTGTCCTGCCAAAAATCACTTGCAAGTATCTTGTGACAGTCTAATGGGAACAGAAGTGCTGATAACAGTGAAACACCAGGACAGCTTTGCTGAGGTTGGAACAAACTGCAAGCACCCTACTTGTCCTAGAAGTCAGATTCTTGTAATGCCCCCATGCACCCCATGCTAGCCTTCTCTAGCTAATCTGATAAAGTAAATACTGTTAGTTGTCTCTCACTCTTCATCCAGCACTAGGGATTTTTCCCCAGTACTTCAGTCCAAAAATCTTACTTCAGAACACAGGCCCTTCTTCCTAGGGGATGCAATTAGATTTTTTGTCAAAACCATTAAAAATTGGGCTGTCTTGATGTGGGGAGAGAATGAAGAGAGTAGCATGTGATTCAAGGAAAAAATGTTCAAGTGCAAAAGAAGCACAGGCCATGACAATTGAGAGGGATGAGTCTGATTCATTCTGCTCCAACTTACCTGAATAATTACCTTACCATGCCTCAGAAAGAGAAGCTAGATTAACAAAGGTTGGCCTGTTAAGAGATCTCTAACTTACACCAAAAGAAGTATTTTCAACCCATACTACATCTGCATGCTCACTGATCTCCCTTAGGGAAGTCAGCTTCTTCAACTTCACCCTTTCCAAAACAAAAAAGATCCAAGAATCTGCACAGTTCCAATTGCTCAGTAATACTCTTTGATAGCACTGGAGTTGAAGTTTGCTTGCACAAACTTCCAGTTTGTACCAGTTACAGTAGAGTTTCATCTGTTTTCAGACTCTTTAGATACCTCTGGATGACTGATGAAGTGGGACACCTTGGGGAAACCCCTTCCAAGAGATGACTGCAGACAGCAACTGGATACCAAACACAATCAGAATAATTCAAGACAACACCAATGCTCTTAGAAATGCCCCAAAGTACTCCCCTATGGCAAAAATATTGTAACAGTGCCAGAAATCAACCACACTGTCATTCATCCATTACCTTAAATACATAAGGGTGACATAGAGGAGGAAACCAAGAGCTGGGATTAGTGGAGGCAGGCAAAGTCTGAAGGTAAAGAAGCAAGTTATAGTACTAGCGGATTCATATGATGGTACTGATGAGGAAACAGGAAGAAGTCAATTGTACATTTCAAGGCAACAAAGAAATTTGGCTTTTTCCCTCAGGAAAGGAAGCCTTGAACATACAGTGTCATTTTCCTCTAGTTTCTCCTATTTTGTGACTTTACACAACTCTCTATCCTAATCAAAGTCTGCTAATATTTTTCCCAACCAGGCATATTAATTTATGTAGTATACAATTCAGAGTGCTCTTTCTCATTCTTTTAACTACAGAGATTCACCTATTAAGCACTTTAAATTTCAAATCAGCATTTTTATGGTAAAGTTTTATTTCGTGTTTCTCTTAGAACTGTGATCAACTTACCTGACAGTCCATAGAATCTCAGAGCTAACTTCAGGGCTACCACGATTCTGCTTTTCTTCTTTAACCACACAGCCTCAATTTGTGCATCTTTAAAGTCCTTATATCCTTATATATGTCTCTGAATGGCTCGCTAGGGCTTTTTGAATGTGTGTGGGTTTCTTGGGTTTTGGTTTGTTTTGGTGTTTTTTGTTTGTTTGTTTTGAGAAGCAGAGGATTTTAATCTTAAAAGAACAGCAGTTCTTGTCATATTTGTTTACTTAACATTATAGTCTTCCTTCACAAGTCCAAATGGGAAGAATGCAGGAACACCTAAGCACAGACATTCCCTTCAGAAACAGACAAGGGAGAAAAAGACAGGATATTTCTCTGAAACAAGCAGTTACATGGCTGATGTTGTGCTTCCCTCTACTGTTTATCCTAAGAAGCACAGTTACCTCTTAACATTCTGAAGTTTTCCTTAAAAAAACCAACAGTGCACAAGTGAATCTTTATTCACAGGCAAAACTTAGCCAATAACCGTAATCAAAGTTTTCTTTATTAAAAAAATAGAGGCACTAAGTGAAGAACCATCTGCACTTATCTCAAGCTCAATAATACAGAAAATATCAACTTCATGATAATATTAATAGGCTAATATTAATATTACATGCCAATATCATCTCATATTTTTGTTCACTGTCCTTTAAAGTCAAAAAGCAGGCAAAAGGCTTCAAAGACTAAAGCTTTGTTATGAAGAACCAAATGATTACCAGAGAAGTAAGTAGTCATGTATGTCACAAAAAAGTGTTATGCATGTCACATCATTGCTTTCAAGAAATGAATTGCACAGATACATTAAAACTGTCCAAAAAGTAGTGGTCTTTATTTCCATCAGACAAGTTAACACTTCAGTTAATATTACCATTTTTCAACATTTGGGAGATATGTAAGTTAATGACTTTAGAAAGTGAAATATACCCCCTTCCAAAAATATACTGAATTTTATACTGTCCTTCTGATTTTACATTATGTGACATCACATACAGTCTTGCAAGACAAAATAATTTACAAACTGTTTTTTGGCCTCTCATTTGTGAGCCCCCAAGGTGTTCAAGGAAAGCAAGTTTACACATGCTCTGCAGCAACCCAAGTACATGGATTTCAAAGGGATCTCAATTCAACTTCAGAAAAAAAAATCTAGAGAGGTCAACAAGTGAGAAAAGGTAGAAAATACTGTATTGGAATAAACACTCAAATTTTAGTGTCCTGGAGGGAAAGTTAACACTAGTTTAACAGCAGAAAATACTTTAGTCACTATTTTTCTAATTTTAGTAATTGGGCTTAATAATGCTTATCAGTTGTTTTCAATTAATAACAAGTTAAAACTTGCAGACTACAGAAAAATAACAGAAGACAATCTCCCTTTGCCATCTAATACTAAGTGTGAATAACATCTTTACTACAGAACTCTTCATGTTGATCAGAGGTTTTCATCAGAAGCAGATTTTCATTTTAGTGTCAATTGAATAATTAAATTTTTAGTTCATATCTTCTTTAAAATTTTTATTATACAGAAGAATCAGCCCTGCAAAACCAGTTGGCAGTCTCTTCCTGTTGCAATTCATTACTACTAAAAAATTACAAACTTAAATTCACCTGCTGTTACCAAACTTCCTCACAGTCCTTTGAAGAAACACATTTAGCCACAGAATGGTTTGCAAATTTATTTTGGGGGCGGTGGGGGGGGCAGAGAGATGTTAAAGTGTCTCATCTAATGAGGAAAGGAAAGGCAAAAAGAATCAGTGACTAGTTTTCACAGTAAAATGCATCAGCTTTGTAGTTTCATTTGAAACCAAGAACAAATCATGAAACGTCATGAAAATAAGATAAAAAATCTCCTAGAGTGATTACTAAATGAAGTTAAAATTACCACACAGTAGATCAGTAAACCCCAGAAGAAAAGCAGATGCCTCATATCACAGGTCCTACATTAAACAATATCCACTTTTTAAAATAAATCCATAAAATCTGTATGTTTGGCCACTTTGCACATTTTTCCCCTAAAAAATACAGTGTACAGAAAAAAAACCTCATAATTCCCATTATGAATTCTGAAGTATAAGGTCAAAATCCAGAAATTAAAGATCAGCTAAAAGGATTTAAAATTATTTACAAATCCAGCAGGTAGAACTACCATAATGGCTTCATTTCCATCCTTGTAGTGGCTTTCACTCTTACCCAGCAGCATCTGCAGTAGGAATCTCTTCAGACAGCTTCATCACTGATCATCTGTCATTTTAAGCATTTCTAGAAGAGCCCCAACAGCTCCAAAATAACCCTTTGAACAAAGGCAAAAGAATTCCAAAATAAGACATAACATAAACACAAAGTTTTCAGTTCTGTTAAGGCAACTAAATGAATGTCAGCCCTGCCAAATATTTGCTATATCTAAAATATGATTTAATAAGATCATCCTTAGAACAAAGGGCATGATTCTGGAAAAAGTCTTACACAGTTCTCCAAAATTATATTAAAAAAAATAATTACAAAACTGTAATATTGATGCTGTATTGAGGCAGGGCAGTTTCCATTATGGATCTGTCTATCTGGCAGTCACCTCAAAATTATGGTTACAAAAATGAATTGTACTTGAGGTTTTCATATACCAGCCCACACAAATGAACATTGTAGCTATCAGGGTCAGAAAGCAAACACAAGAAATGGGCAATGTGTAACAGCACATACCACAAGATTAGTGATCAAACCAAGGAGTTAACAAGTAGTATTTTCAAAAGAATTTGTGAACTAAATAGCATTTATGCAGAACTTAGCTTGTGCATTCAATTCAAAACAATGGCATTTCTCCCCTTTCAAGTTCAGCAAAATAAGAACTACAAGAATTTTGTACTTAAAAACAGAAGTTCAACACATATTTCCTTACCTCATGTTCCAAAAACAGAGCTTTTAATTGTCCCTTGGACCAATAATCCATAGCATATGCTAGCACCTTCATAGAAATCATATTAATTCTGAGAAAGTTGCCAACAAACACCACCTTGTCGATGTTCTGTAAAATTGAATTTAAAAAACATATCAGAAAATTATATTCAGCTAAATAACTTGCCTCGTTTAACATGTACCTCTGCCTCTACTACAAAGTTAAACGGGAATTTTAGGTTATATTTAAATATTTCAAACTGAAAAGTCAAAAAATATTGCAGTTACTGACCGCTATGTAAGAGACACTGCAAGAGCAGGGAGGTGCAGAGTTTTATTCCAAAGAAAGTGAGAGACTATTATAGATGATCAACAGTTGCTTAAAATATTGAATACGTATCACAGCCTTCCTAACATGACTCAGATCATGAGTATTTTGCTGGTGGTGTCTGGTTTTTTAAATTGTATGTGGCCACACTGAAGACATTTTTCCCACCCTGCATGTTTAATGAAGCAACTTTCCAGAGACCACTATGATTATTAAATCCAGATGGAGAAACTCTGAAGGGTATCTGAGAAGGATTACATTAGAGATGAGAAGGAGCATCTTTCATTATCTTTTATCAGGACTGTGACTCCATTTTCAAAAAGCAAGTGAAATGGGGCTGACATAATACTTGATATGTACAGCATTCCTTTGTTTCAAAGCTCATCTGAACTCAGCTTTCATTCAGGAAATTAAGGGGTTTTTTTAACCATCAGCACTAGGCTGCCAACAAGAAAGCCACAGACCATCCTTACTTGTATGTCCATCACTGCAGCAGGCAGTGGTTCTGTGTGCTGTTTAAACAATGCCCATAACTTTCTTACCAAACCCAGTTCTGCCTGCTATGCACAAAACTGCACTTGCATTTTGCATTGGTGTACCAGATGATGTTCACCGCACACTAGAATTGGTCTAGAAGATTCAGTAGGAGGCCACATCTTGGAGATAAAAGCTTTTACAGGAGTCCTGAAGAGCCCTAGGAATCTATCTTCAAGAGTCTTCTGTGGAAGTATGCCAGAAAGGCTGCATAGGGGCTAGAATTAGCAAGCTCTACATTGATCCAGCTCTATAAAGCCCAACACTTGGCTCTGCAGCAATCCCTGTGCTACAGCCACAGCTGGGCCATGTCCAGGACCATGCACGTGACACAGCCCAGGAACATCCTCACTGGAACACTCAGTGTTGGGGAGAGAGCTGATCCCCCGTAACTCACTCACCCAGTCTCTGCTGAGTGAGAGGCATGCCTGACTGCCCTCAAACCAAACAGCAACACCAACTTCACTGAAATCATTTAGCTTCAGTCATCTGTCTCCTTAGACGCTGCAGTCACATCAGCATGCATTCGTACTCAGGAATTTATGAATGAAAATAAGAACTTAAATTTCAAAATGCTGCTATGGAACAGGGCCAAGAGCACCCTGCATCCTTGGATAAGACAGTTTTGTCTCTGAAGCAACTTCAGACACAGGAGGGACAAATATGCAACTAATTAATTTCCTGTAATGCCATAGCATAAAATCGATTAGAATCTACATTTCAATTTCACATGCATATGATTTTTCCTGAATATAAAAACATATAAAAGAGTATAAAAATTACTGCAAATTTTGAATCTAAAATTACTAGTCATATCTACTAGAATACCAGCTGTATATCAACATGCAAATTTCAATTTTATTTCAAACGTTCCTTGAGTTGACAAGGCTAAAAATTGTATTAATAATATAAAGTTTCCTAGATTTTCTGAACTGAACCAAAAACAAGTTTAGCATTTTTCAGAAGTCAAAATGCTACTCTTAAGGGAGCCTTGTCAATTTACTTTTAAATTGTCCACTGCTGAAACTTTCAAAGCTGAAAGAGATGGTGATGACATGCTTATCTAAGCTAACCAAATTACAACATCCTGGAAAAGACCTGCACTCTTTCACTTTGTGGGGTCTTGTTAAATTGTTCAACTACTGTGCAGCAGAAAGCTATAGTATAACTTAAATACACCATATTCATATATTTGCCAATATAATTGAATAGGGAAATCTGTATTAATAACACAATAAAAAACCCTATTGCACATATTTTTGCAAGGCAGCTTGTTCAGATGCAAACTCGTATGTTTAAGAAAAGTATAAACCAGATCAGTTTCCTTTATGCAGTTCTGCTGTGCCTAGGACAGGCCATTTCAAAGGGTCTGTGGCCAAATGGTTCCAAGATTATGGAATTTTTCTATCCCACTGCCAACTTTGTGCAAGCAAATTTGCTTTGAAGTTCTGCAGACAGAATATTTCATTTATTCCCCAGCCTCGTTTTTTTCCTGCACATATGTAAGTAATTTTCAAAACAATATTAAAGCTGCAATCATTGGGAAAAACTTATCAGAAAGTCTTGCTTCAGGGCATAAATTGATTCTGTCAACCTAAAAGTGAGCTTTACCATAACCTTAATCTAATACATACAAGCTCACAAAAGAATATCATATTCAACTATTTAGGTCTTATTTGAAGATTTGATTAATCAAACTTGCTGTAAGTCAGAGCCATGTGTCCCAAAGGCAATTTAGGTGTCTAGATTATTTAGCAGAATGATAGCATTAGTTTTTTTCCCCAAGAGCAAGCTATCTGAAGATAAGCTTACTTGAAATAATACTGCATGTTTTTCTTTTTAATGGTATGTAAAGTGACTAAATGAAGTTTTCATTCTCTAAAACTACAAAATAATTTACTTCAAGTGTTGGAGAAATTCTGCTTTGACACTGTGAAATGAAGAACATTTAACACATCAGTTCACATTCCTCCACAAAATTCTACGGATCACATCAGTTTTTAAGAGGCCTGCCCCCAGAACAAAGATGTTAGGAACTTTTTCACGACTCAGAAGCATTAGTTTCGTTAGCAGCCTATCTCCTCCTCTGAATGCACTGCATGTGGTTCCCTGCTGCAACTCTCTATGCTTTGATAGCCCTGTACAATGCTGCTTGAACTCCATGCCACAAGGCAACACTGTAAAGAAGCTGAAAGCAAAGAGAACACTGAAAGAGCATCATCCTGACAGAAAGAGTCGAATTGCCAAGAAAAAAAAATATATGTCTGTAGCCACTTTTCACAATGAAGGAAGGTTATCAGTGGCATTTGATAGGGGCATATGGTACAACTTGTGCTGATCAGTATATTTTAAAAGTCCTCTAGCGAGGAATATGAGAAACAAACATAATAATGGCACACAAAATCAAAAGAGAATAAAAAATGAAGAGCACAGCAGTGCTGAAGAGACATATTCCGTGACTGAGGAAAAACTGGGAGATGAAGTTCAAATTAAAAAAGTGAAATGACACAACTGAAAGGGGGAAAGACAGAGACATTTGATTATGCAGACACAATGAAAGGCTTCAAGTTAGCCACTTCCAGATCATACCATAGAGGGACTCTTGATGATTTCTTAGAAATGAGTTCCATGCTCACAAAAATGAAATATTATGAACTGTTAGCAAAGGAGCTCTGAATACAAAATTTATCAGTATGCCACCGCATAAATTCATTGAGAAACCACACTCTGAATATGACATGAAGGTCTTATAATTCAATCTTAAAATTGCAACCATAAAAAGATTAAAAAGACAAAACGAAGCAGTGCATAAAAGAGTGCCTTCTCTTTTTTTAGGTAAAGAGATTAAGTACTATGACCTTTTGTCTTGGAAAGACCAAGAGGGAGATGGGGCAAAGGTTGATTAAAAATCACATCAAAACCCACACCCACCAAAAGCAGTAGTGATTAATTATTTACTATTTCTCATAAAGCCATAAGCTAGATGGGACCCAATAAAGTGATTAGATGGCAGTCTGGTGAGTTTCTTGGGGTGTTTTTGTTCAATTTTTCTGGCTCTGTGTGTGTGTGTGTTGTTGATTAAAAATATAAAAGCAGCAGCAATTTTTTATACCAACAGAATGCTGTGCAGCTAAAACACCTGTGTATTAAAAAAATTATATAAATTCATTATCTGCTCAGAGCAGATAAAAGGTATTAGCTAGCACATAATTGTACAGCATGCAATCTGTAGATAAAATAAGGGCCTAAATGTTTGGGTTTGTGGTGGGGATTTTTTCGTTGGTTTTTTTTTGTTGTTGTTTTTTTAAACTCCTGGAAGCAGTAGTGTAGGGATGGAACAATCCATCCCTATTTATCATGCCTAATGAAAAGAATGTAATAAGCATCTGATAGGAGTTTGAGGCTTCTTTCTGACACAATGCAATGGAACTTGCATCTATCCCAACATTAACACAATACACAACTTGAACCCATCCTGCTATGGAAACAATCGAAGCAAAATAGTATTCAGAATAAATTCTGTCATGCTATAGTAAAACCTGTAAATAACTACAAAGTAACAGAGTAATAATTAGTATTACAAACGTGTTAATATCTATGTATTCCAGCTTGAGAATAACTGAACACTCCAGGCTGAAGCTCAGGGTCTCAAAGAGATCTTTACAGACAATTCTTCTCCCTCTTCTCCAGCTTTGAAGCTTGAACAGCCTTACACTTTGCATCAAAGCACACACATAACAAGCCACAAGAGTTATGAATGACATTAAATATATGCACATTCACCAAGGCCAGTGACACATCTACTATGTCAGCAATTTGCATTTTTGCATCCTGATAATCTCACTATGTTGTTTCTAAAGGTTTTAAGCTCATGGTAAAAAACTTACCTCATTTAATGCACACATGCGAGCAATAGAACCTATGTTGTTGGTGATGGTGACCAAAGTAGCTCTGGCCAAGTCCTCCTTACTGATGGAATCTCTCTTTTCTTTACTCATCATATGACCAAAGCTGTGTGAGGAAGATCATGTCTTTTAACATGAGCTATTCAGGAGTGATAAAAGCCCTTAAAATATTGTCATTTAGCAAGCTTTGCTTGGATTTGATAACCATTCATCTGTGAGAGATGTGAAATGTGAAAATGGATCTCATTAGAAAGGCAGAACAATGAGTAAGGACACTTCCAAAATAACTACAATTTAAATGGAAGCAAACTGCATCAGGCATTACTTAACACCTGTTTAAAAAAAACAGAGCAAGAAGTAGGTGAGAGATCTAAGGACAAACCCCATGATACATTAAGTAACATTTCCACACGGACACAGTGCATAGTCCAGGGATTATGCACTCAGTTTAGCATGCACAGGAAGTTTCCCAAGGGACTGCTTACAACAGCTCAATTAACACATACCTTGATGCTACAGCAGATCCTTGAAGGCCAAACCGCTCATAGTCTCCCCCATAAATATCTTTCACCAGCTTATCCACGTTGGTGCTGTCTCCTTTTGCAGCCATTTCCAGCGCTTCTTCAAACGTCTCACAGCCAGTGAGCAAACAGCACAGGCCCAGGAACGTCCCTCCTCCAAGGCTAGAAAAGCACAGTCCCTTCAGACCAGCAGCTTGAACCAGCTTTTACCACAACCCTTCAGACTGCCACTTACACCGTACTGTACACAGGTGCCAACTGTATCTCACAACTCTTCCCTCAGAGGAGTGAACACAGACACTCTACACTGAGTTCTTATTTAACACAAGTGGCATCCAGTGTTGTTTTAACTGAACTAGACTTGAGCCTTTAATCCTTAAACAGGAGAAATTATACTAAAGGGTTAGCTAAGAATAAGGTGCAATCCAACACCGCAGATACCACTTCGCTATTTGTAGCACTCTAACAAGTTTTCTGCACAAGAATAATTAGCCAGCAGAGCACTCAAATGAGTGAGGAGAGAATGAACAGTGAACAAAGGTAAATCTATAAGGGCTGGCAGCCAAGACAGATCTTGTCCCACCCCTTGCCAGTGGCAGGAACCAGTCTGGCTGGCTCCTTTTCAAAGCATGCCTAGCATCAGTCCTGAATGTTCTTTCCCTCCAAGAACTCTGAGCAAGGAGCACTCACTTGAATATTTTGTAAAGGCTGAAGTACAATATTTACTGACTACATAAATTTAACAGGGAGTATTTAATTGTGCATAACATGTTGCTAACTCATTAAAGCTCTACTTTGGACTTTTCAGTCTTACAGACATGAACTTCAACTTACTTATTTCTACATCCTTCTTCATTCTTTCTTGGCCACTGACAAAGTTAGCTTATTTTCAGTGACTGCAGTCACTGCAACTGGAGCCACTGGAAACAAGGTGGTCAGTGAGACACCACACTTGCACTCCATGAAAAAGCACAGGAGGTCAGACAGGAACACCATTTAGTCCATGCTCTTGGATTATTGAGTTTTTCAGAACACATCTCATAGCACTGTAATATACTCAGTATCTGAACAGTAGAAACCTCTGCACACCAGCCACAAATCAGTATTGATTTCATCATCTGTAACAAGTCCACAACACACTGCAGTCATGCTTTTCCTTTCCTAGTAGAAAGGATTAGAAGCACATCTACCAAACATGCCAAAATCTCTGAGCTTGAGAAAGACCCAGAACTGCAAGAAATCCAATGCCTCCCACTGAACTTGTGTCCATCTGCACTGCATACAGAGAAACAGAATGCAGGGGAGAGAAGATTCATTTGCTGGGACAGTTTCATTTTGATAATTCACAGCAAGAGATGGGAAATAGGCAAGAACACCAAAAAGAGACTAAGGCAGGTCTAAAGTTGAATAGTTCAATAATTTCCCTTTCATAGATCCACTCTCTGAAGGTATCCTAAGATATTTTCAGCCTTGCTACTGTTAGGCTGTTAAAAGAAATAGGAATACATGCACAATTTAGAGCTGTAGCTACTGATCACACTCTCTAATTCTACCTGTTCAGCTGTGAAGGAAAAAACAATTAAAAGAAACAAAAGTAAATTTACCTGGATCCTGTAACTCTTTTATAATTGTCCTTAGAATACACAGCTAGGATGCTGACCCCTGAGCCTATGTTAACCAGCAGCATAGGATATGGATTATCAAGGCAGTAAGGCTTTTTCTGGCACTGTTCAGGATCTGTAGGATTTTCAAAATAGTAACACTCTGGTTGGCCATTGAAACCAACAGAATCAACATAAAGGAGGCCCTGGATCAAACAGTCCAATTCATCCAGTTTATAGAGCTGTAGATCAGCCATCTGTAAAAGAATAAAAAAAAATTAAGAAACACATTTCCTAGTATAATACAACACTGAAAAGGACAAAAGGCTCCACTGAAACACTCTGATCATTTTAATAGTAACACATTATGCTATTTAAGCAGTACAAAGATCTAAGCATGAAGTCTGAAATAAAAATTCACTATCTGCCTGACAACAGGTACCTCCCCAAACAAATGATGTGCTATGCAGTAATGTCATCTAGCTCCTTTGCCTTTGAGACATTCTGGACTCTGCAAGCAGGAAGTATTTCTCCTCCTTAATATTCTGATACAATAAATGTCTTCCCCCTCATTTCCAGGTTCAGAGGAGCTGTGTCCTGCAGCTTTTGTGCAGTATCAGACATATGCCTACACAGCAGCATTCCTCAGGATGCTTTAGCTCATCATCCAACTACATTTCCCAGCAATTCAATGACATTTTCAATAGAAGCATTAAGATGTGCATGTTACATTATTATGCATTAAATATACAGTGGATTTTTTTTTGTAGTACATGTTACTAGTTATTCTGGTTATTTTTTAAATTATGACAAGCACTTTAAAATGCCTCATAAAAACAGAGGCATAACCCCTATGTTTGGTGAAAAAACATATAAATAATCCATAACAAAAAGATTGTCAGGTCCATGCCCTCAGCAGGATATAACTTAAAGAGAAGGCAGATGACCAGTAACAAAAGCTGACAAAAGACATTCTCTCTGAGATCTCGCAGGTCACCATGACTGTACTTCAACAGACATATCTACTTGCCATAGCATTCTATTCACTAGACTTAGAAATAACATCCCTTTCTTAAAGTAGGATACACTGAACAACTGTAGAAAGTCTCCTTTCCATTTTTAGGTAGAGGAGAGGACAAGAAACCCTGTAAAGTTGCCCATCCAAATCCTGAGGTAATTTTCATCCTCATGCATGCAAAGGAGGTCATGCCTAACTCTACTTTCTGGGGGGGGGAAAAAAAAAAGGCAACAAGATTCTAATGGAGTTATACAGTACACAGCTGGTTCTCCAGTATTTGCATACTGCAGGACGTTTTCCTAATGGCTAATGGAGAAGATTTACATGGGTAACTATGTCCTATTTTTAATTCTGGAAGCTATATTAAGCCACTAGAAAGAGGGAAGATATTTCTGTGGAACAGGCATGGTCAATAGGTTACATTCTTTTAAGCTATTTAAATCTCCCCTGTTAAGTCTTTGCTCTACTTGTACACAGCTCTAACTTGCTGTAAGTGAAAGCCATCCCACTCTTTGGGTCTGTCCTTTTGTTTTATTTGCCACTCCTCAAATCTGTAACCAGGGAAAAGACGACCAAAAGACCCCAAACCAGCAGTCTCAAAGACCTCAGTATAGATCCAGTTATTCACAGGACAAGTGAGAGGTGGAAATCATTTCCTCTTGCTTCTGTATTTCCTCCTGCAACTTCTGCAATCCCCACATTTTTTAAAATTATCACATTGCTGCACAAATTAAAATTAGAGAAATGCAGCATAAAGACTTGAATCATTTAGCTAGCAAATACAAAGAATAAGCATAATTTGTGAGAAAAAGTTTTTCAAGAAATGTTACAAAATTCTTAAGGCTACTTTGTAAATATCTTGGATTTAATCGCTTTCTAACTATACACCCAGAGGAAAAGCTCCAAGATATGCACAAGACAAGGTATGATGCAAGGTATCAACATAATAAACCCTTCATGCACTCTTTATCACAATGAACATTGCATGGAGTGCACTAAGTCATCACTCCTTACAGGATTTATTTAGTTCAACAAACATTGCACATACCTGGATGACATATGGGAATATTCTGTACTACCCATGATCATTCCCTAGGTTATGTGCTGTACAGTTTCCTCACCTTGGTGAGGAAGTTGGATGCAGCATGACCAAACATGATCTAACACAGATGCGCAAATGTGCTGTGAACCAGGAGCTGTTGTACAAAGACGAGTCATTCGCAGGTTTATGGCCCCTGCTGTCCAAACCTCTATTCTAACAAAAGCCAAATACCCGTTCACAAGCTGCTTTTGTCTGATCCATGGTACACTTTTACAAACAGAGACCTTGCAAGACACAAACAACTAATACAAATCAGAATAGAACACTTCTGACATCAGTACAAAACCACAGACAAACCCCTTGATTTTACAAACTCTCCAGTCACCTCACCAATTCTGTAAGAACAGAACAAGAGAAACTAATCAGGTTCTTTCTCAAGCACTACACATAGAGGTTTTATTAGGTCCAGCCCTCCATGTATAAAAGACACACTAAAATTTGTTCTGCTTTTTATAGCTCTGTGCTATATTTAACAGTTGAAATACTGTAAACAGCAAGTCCCATTATTGCTTTCTTTCATGTATGATATTCATAGCAAACTGAAAAACTATTTTCCTGTGTCATTGCAGAAGTCTGGTTTTAATTTTTGGAATAATCAAGACAGGCATCAGTATTCTATGTCAATCCACCTTCCTTCAGAGAACCAAAAGCTCTGCAGCCACCAGACACCCAATGCTCCAAACAGCTTACTGAGCCACCACTGTTCTTATTTCTAAACAGAAATTAGGGCAAAGTTTCAAGAAATGTAGTAACCCAGTCTTGTACAAGAGGCCTTGATAGAGCCACTGTCACAGTTCATTCCCTTTCCCTACATATACAACTGTGGTTTTGCTCACAGTGTCTCAAAGCAGCAAAGCTGCATTGCAGAATAGATGTACCTGTAACTATTGTAGCTAATTTACAAGTAGGCAATAATTTCTTCTGCTGCCACCACCTGACCTATCACACTCTACTCACCCTTAACTTTCAGCTGCTCAAACCACTTCTCCTTAGAGGAACCAAAGTTTATGTGCAAATATGCAAAAATGGAAGCTGTGTCTAGAAGCACATTTTAATTGGATTTTTTTCCTATATTTACAAAATGGATTTGCAGGTATTTTCCAGCCCTTTACACTTGCTAATGTGAAGGCAGACAGCAAAATGGTCAATTTGCCCTGCTCTGCACTCCCATAACTCTATTCAGCACGGTGCCTCTCTAGAGATTATGTCAGAAAGTTGTGCTATGGGATGAACAACTGCAGAACAAAGTACTATACAGGACCCTGGAGGGAAAATTTATGATAATTACAGGGAAATCACACATACATTTTTTTAAAGAATAATTTTTCTGCATTATAGCTAGACTGCAGCTATTCCTCTTTTTCTAAGACTGCTTTTTAAATACTGGGGAAGAGAACAAAATACTTTAGACCTCAAGAAACTCTCCAGGACCATCAAAAGGACTGACTCAAGACTTCAACCATGTTTGCAAGCAGATGCAACACACCAAGAGAAAGTAGCCAGTATTTCCCCCTATAACCTTAGCAACAACTCCTGAAACACAGCTGATTTCAGGGATACAAAAACTCTACTGTTACTACGTACAGATGCTATTCCAAGAAAATGAAAGACAATCTTTTGTACTCTTGCAAGATGTCCTGGAAAATTGTGTTATCTGTTGAAATTTAGATTTGGAGTTCTTTGTTGTTTGGCTTGTTTCTTTAAATAGTATGCATAACATCCAAAAAAATAGCTGTGTAACAGTATTCAAGTACCAAGCACTATAAAAAGAAAAAACATGGTACCAGCTTGTATCTGCTTTCAAGTATGGAAGCACATAAGTCAAAGACTTGGGTCCCACTTGTTTCTTATTATGGGTGAGTAAATACGTGCACTTCAGCAAGGTAAACATGAAACAGCCCAGTCCTCTAGAAGTGAGCTGAGGGCAGCCATGACATATATGCACTGAGGTTGAAGTCTAATGCATCTAAGTCTCATGTAATGGTGATTAGCGTGCAGATATATTTTTAATGAACCTCCAGCTCATGAAACATTTCACCCACTTTTACAGTATTTTGGTGAACACAGCAAAGTCTGAACCTAGATGAGGCTGCAAGTTCATTTTTCACTTGGACTTGCAATGAAAAATATGATTTTTTTTTCTGTAAAAAACTGTTACGAACATAACATCTGGCAAGTTTTTAATTATCAATTACAATAGCCTCATTTACGATATCACTCTGGCTTTTATGACTGCTGGGCATTTCTCCGGGTTTTTTTTTCTTAGAATAGCTTACAACCTAGCTTTTCGTTCCATCTCTCTCCCATTACCTCTCCTCCACTTTCATAAAGACTTTGCTTTCTTTATATTTTGATTATCTTCACTTCAACCCCCAACCCTGTTACTTTATGGAGCTGAAAGTAACAACTCACATTCAAACAAGACAAAGTCTAATGCAAATAAACTGCAAGTCCAACATTCACTGAAGCAGAAGATTCACTCTGTATCAGCTTGGGGCAAAAAAAGCACTCATCAGGAATCCTGTGCAGAGCTCTGCCCTCTTGCACAGTGAGCCGTAAGGATCTCTCATCTCTCTTGGCAGGGAAGAGATGCACATTGTTTCTCCCCATTCCCTCTGAAGAGGTTCTCTCACCCATTCTCTGGATGCTGCTTTCAACTCCAGCCCAGCCCCTACGGCCTGAACTGCTCCCTCCAGCCTCCACAGCACGAAGATTTTTGAGTGTCTCACACTAACTGTGAAAGAGTTACGCAGCTTACTCCTCCTACAACACAGAACAGGGAGCTTATTTGTTTCAAGATGCACAGTCTGTAAGTCATCCTCAGGCATTCAGCTCATACCACAAAGTCAAGCCTTAGAATTAGCTAATAACTGGCACAAGAAAAATCACTATCCATCAGCCAACCTCACTTTTAAAGCATTTTCCTTTACAGGAAGGTCAAGGCTTGAGTTTGAGTCTGTGTAGGTAAGGGATTTCCTTCTCCCCCGTCCCAAATGTTCTTGATTAAGTGATTGGGGGTTTTTAGCACAGATGCTGTTCCCACTGAAGACAGCAGTTAAATTTCTATTAAGACAAGTCAGGTTCTAGAGGTGTCTGTTCAGGAAACAAATACAGATATCCCACCTCTGAGCCACTGCAATTAACAGATATTTTATAATAGAGTAGGTTTTAATCAAAAGTCTAAGCAGTCCTTCCTCCCCTTATCCTGCCCATCCTTCAGTATAAGCTGCTTTACAAAACTGAGTGGCAGTTTTGTAAAACTAAAAATTTATTCCTCATTACATTAAGAACAAACTTCTGTCCAAGTAATCTGCCTGTGCTATCATGGAGGAGTCAGAGCAGAGAGAGATTCATCTCACAAGCAAATAAGTCCAAGTACTCCTTACTTTTACAGAAGTGGTTACTTGAGCATTTACAGCATATGTGAAGTGACACTACATAGCTGGGGAAAGTTGGATCAGGCTGCAGATTCATCCATGCCTTAGGACCACTATTACCTGAAAATAAAGACAGCCAGCCATAAAGACCATTCAGAGTCATTCAGAGAGGAGGTAAAAAAAGAACAAAACCACAAGAAATAACCCCTAGGCTGGAAACAGTCCTTTTGGTGAATTACTTACTGATGCTCTCTTCAATGAACATTAAGTATAACCATATGGTTGGTAAAATTATTTCTGTGGTCTAGTTTAATGAATAGAGTCAATTTTCCTGCTTCTAAGGGAAGCATTCATATCTTCAGAATGAGTCACATGATTTGCCAAGCTACTGACTGACAAAAGACCCAACATACTGCCAGCAATCAACAGGCAGACCATGGAGACTTCTTCAGGGATCCACCTCTCCAACACTGCAGATCATATGAGTGAGGTGAAAGAGCTAAACCTAGTTAGCTTTGTAGATTTAGTTTAGTTGTTTTTTTAAAAAAAAGAAAAAACCCCAAACAACAACAACAAAAAAACCAGTCTTAAGGTAAACAGAATATGTTTCCCCAAAAGCAACAGAGATGTCTAGATCTAATCTATTAACTCCTTTAGGGATTCAGAACCAGACAAAGGAACAGAAGCAAGTAACGATAGGGTATTTGTCTCCCTATTTTAAGGAGAAAAAGCTTCTATAATCTTAGAAGGCTTCTTTCCTTGGGATTTGAATGTTGTTTTGCAATATATTGGATCTTTTGTCCTAAATCTATGCAATTGTACAGTCACATTGAGAAATATTATGAAAGACAAGCAACTTAAAAGCACATACACAGGAAAATAAAGGGCCACAACAAAAGCATGTTAGCTAGGTCAACTAGCATTTAGCTAGATTTTTTAATGAAAATTACAACATTCACAAACATACCTTAGTTTTTCCACACTGTTTCTAAGTAACAAACAGGTTTAAAGTCTCCTCCACATAAGGCATTTTAAAATAATGAATCCTGCAATAGCAAGATTTAGACTTGGCATACATTTTCTACTTCTAGAGGTGAATTAGTGGTCAAATACTTGAAACAGGTATTTCAGAGCTCTGACAGAGCAGTTCTGAAGCTGTTGTCCAGTGTCAATTTATACACAGCAGAACACACTGATAGCCAGCTGCTGTTACCATGGCTAATGAAGTGTGACAATTTAAGTGCCAGTACCCAGAATACTCTGCCCTTTGAGAGAGATTAAGCAAGCAAACTTCCATGTAATAGATAATATTCTGCTTCTGTAATTCTCTATGGATATTACAGTTTAAGCCAAGAAACACTTGCTATAAAGGAAGGTAAGAGGTATCCAAAGCACTCCTTTTAGTGGGAGTGCACTTCACTGATTGCTTTATGCTAGAAAACTCCCCAGCCAGCCATTATAGGGCTTGTCTTAAACTACCTACAAGTGTTGTAGCACGCAGGATGCTAACAGCACTGCAGAGATGTGGAATTTAATGCCTAAGTCCACTGGACATTTGCTATGTGATCTTGTATTTGTGTTTAATAGCTGGCAAAACAGCCCCAACTCCTCCAGCTATGGCTTCCCCTGCTATACTGACTATATTACAGCTGAGATGAGACTGATCCCTCACTGTAGAATGCATATTTACAGCCTATAAGGCCAAAGCTACAGAGAGAAATGCTCAGCTGTGAGAGCCACCAGGTACCTTCCAGCTCAGTTCTACAGCTGTGGGAGCAGGGGACATGAACTTCCCTTACTAAGCAACTGTAGCTGTTATTACATGATACAGGAAGAAGGAATTTGGAGAGACTGACCATCCCAAGGGGATAGTCAGCCTCTTCAGAAAATCCTCAAGTGACCTCCCATTGTCACTAAAGAATGCGGCCTGAATCATTCCCAGGACACATGAAAAGATACTCAAAACACACCTAAACCAAGGCCACACTGACTAGAACTAAAACTCACCTCCTACTGTGATGCCAACATCCTTACACAACGCAAGGCAAACAAGTTTCTGAGGACTTAATCATCAGTAGACTCTAACCTGTAAGGGACTTGCAATCAACCTAAACAACAAGAAATCTAGCACTAGTGGCAGACTACTACACCAATTCAGAAACTTGATAGTCCTTCCTTGGACATGGAAACAGTGTAATATTCACTGAAAATGACTGCACAACGGCGGAAAAGTTGGAATTCATGCTGAGCTCTTACAGCATTCTTTTTCCCCCTTAAAATCCTGCTCATCTGGTATGTGAGCATATTGATGACAGCAGGGTATTGACAAAAAAATCTCTTGTACAGCAGGAATGGATGTTTGGAGTTAAAAATGAAGCACACAGAGCCAAGGACTGCAGTCAACAGCAGTTGGTGATTCAGTATGAGAGCTCCCTGGACTGAAGCAGAGACAGAAAAGCAGCTGTAACTTGTCATACCCAGCAGCCATCCCTCAGCCCCAAGCTCAGGTCAAAAGTTAGGGACAGAAGTGCCAGACCCACCAGTCAAGTAAATCATTCACATTAGTCTTAGTGACACTGTTCTGGGACAATCAGATTAGTGTCTTTTTCGCAGAAAATAAATGAAAGTATGTTCCAATACAAATGGATACACAACAGACAACTGCCTCCTGAATGCTTCTTCTCTTCAGCTCAGTTTGTACAACAGCTCTTCCACGCTTCTGTACCACAACCACTTTTTGAAGAGTACTCTAGTGCAAAACTTCACATTTACATCAGCTTCTGGAATTCCCTGCAGAGCCTATTTTTAAATCCTTGGGGATGTGAGACCTGCTCATCTCATGAACTGCCTTTCTTTAAATGGCACGCTCACAGAATGAAATCAAAAGCTAGCTGGTATTGTTATGCTCCCACACACTGTTTCTCCCCATGCTTCATGGTGGGTCTTCCATACTCTTGATTTCAGTCTGTTTGAAGGTTAATACAAAGGGATCAAATCTCCAGCCTGTATGGTTTCATATCTGGTTTGCAATAGATAACCAGTTTGTGAGTACCTATGGTGTCAGGCTTCTAGGTTGTCATAACATACCCTCAGTTGATTATGAAGCATCTGATCATCACAGCTGTACTCTAAAAAAACTCCACATTTACTAAAAACATCCTGCACAGCAATACTTCAGTAGAATACCCAGCAAATAGAATACCTTGCCCTCTCCCCTCCATGTTCTCCACAATGTCACCAGTTAACAAATATAAATTGATTCTGTTGCTCCTAATCAGTTAGGATGGACTAAAAAAAAAGTGATTCTCCCAGCAAGTTTTAAGAGACGGGCTCTCATGATGTTTTCCCAAAATACTTCCCACTGAACCCATGTGAACTAGTCACCTACCGTTCTAAAGTCTTCCTCAAACTTGTAAGCTCCGCCTCCCGTGGCACAGAGCGTAGTGTGCAAACTGGAGAAGTTCTTTTCACTGCCCATCTGTATGAACCTGTGCATGGCACAGCTGGGAAAGCGGATGAAGTGCAGGTTTCCTTTGCGTCCACACATAGTCAAATTTTTCAGTTCCAGGTGGACATCACGAATGCCAGTTTTACCATAGGCTGTATTGGAGGTCAAGTATTTCCTAATGCTTTTCAGGTTTTCCACCTCCTCCTGTTCCTCCTCTGCAGTAATGTCCTTAGGTTCAAAGTAGACCAGTTTAACCAACGTTCCACCGATATCCATTCCAAACCATGGGAATGCTAAGAACAAGGGGTTTTGGGAGGAAAAAAGAGAAAGTCACTATAAACATACAGGCCAGACAAATCACTTAAATCACTTCCTGAATGACAATTCAGTGCAGTCACAATAGCAGTATCTACTCCTGAGAACTGAGGGTCACTTACATCCAATTTATATGCTTCAAGCACATCTCTAGGTTAAGCCTTCATAAAGCCTCAGTTAAGAAAAAGAATAAAGAAAATCTCAAAATATTCTTGTCTGAAGAAGTAGGTCTTAATAAAATGAAAACATTTTTTTCCCCAGGAAATCATTTTACTCTTCAGTCACCACCTCTTGACAGAGCACATTTACTGCATTTCACCCAATCGGCACCAGTGGGTGAGAAATTAAATGAAATTGTTTCACCCAATTGGCTCCAATTCCGCTAAGAATTAAGGGGACGAGTAGGAAGAAGAAACAACCAGACAAACAGGAGAACAAGATTTCTCAAGTCATATTTCCACTGTGTAACATCTACAGTTGCCTTTCCAAGCTCAGTCAGAATTTCCACAGTCACAAGGCTGTGTCTGAAGAGCAGCAATACAGAGCTCCCATTCTGCAGGAGGCCTCCAGACTCCAACCCACCAGAACCAGCAGCTCTGTTCGACTGCAACACTTGCACAGTGTAGCCAAAAGTGAGCCAGCTTATATTCAGTATTTTCCACTGACAGACCAGTCCTTTGAGTGTAGACTCCCTTTGCTTATATGTTACGTGTCTATCACATAATTATATAAGAAATGCCACTATTTGCTTCTCAGCTTGCCACAGCTGGCCTAGGTCCTCCAAAATCTTTGTTTTGTTAATAGCAGGAGAAAATAACTATGGAGAATACCCAGCAGAAGACAGTAACTGAATCAAGCTGGTCTACCTGTTCCACTTCCATATATGCAAACATTTTAAATAGCAAGCCAGTTAACTTTATGAAGCAATAAGAATTGAGAATACAAAATCTATACACAGGCACTGCAGATGGAGGGAGCTAGTAATGTTCCTCAGAAAAAATTAAATTAAAAGAACTGAGTATACGATTAACATCTAAGACACACTTCTAAAATAGCAGTCACACAGTCACCTTCCTGCTTTTTAGGGAGAATCAGGCGGACTGGCTAGAAAAATGACTCTACCAACTAGGGCATCTCAACTTAGTGTTGATACAAACTTGAAACCATAAATACCATATGCATAGCTGATTTTTCTGCCAGTGAACCTAAAAATAAACAACTTGGGGCAAACACTTTAATAAGCATAGGAGGCACTTATCACACTGTCCTTCCTCATGTGATCACAGATCACTGTTAAATTACTCAGCTTCAGGCTGAAAGAGGCTTAGTCTTTTTTTCTTACCACAAGTGTTCCAACATCATCTGGCTGAATAATTTGAAAGTCTAAATTTCCTAATTTTAATATGCTCTCCCTGCTCAAACCAATCCTTAAATGTCATACATTTAAAACAGTTATTTCACTCCATTGCTGTATGCCACGTAATTGAATCATTGGTTTCTCCTCCCAGTTCCCCACGGACAAGGCAGGCATAATGCATAAACTCCAAGGAAATAGTTGTTATCTGTTGTAAGGTTTTATTTTCTTTTTTCATTATGTACAAGCTGCACAAAGACCATGAAATTTAAGTCTAATCTGAGGTTTGGGGAGATACATCATCCTATGCAGATACATGAGAGTTCCCTGAAATACGAAGAATTCAAAATAAACGTTTTTAAAAGAGGCTTTATTTTAAATGAGAAAAATATGTTACAGACTAACCTGCAACTCAAACACTTGTGAAAGTACAAGGCAAATATTTATGTGAAAGCTGTCTGGCCCACACTGCACAACATTTCAATGCATTAGAGCTAAGGATGCCAATCCCATTAGTGATTTACACAAATCTTTATTAAAGCTACTGAGAACTTTAATTACCTGACCCACTGGAACAGTAAATCTCCTCCTCAGATGTATCTTAACTACGCAAGCAGGGAGTTCAATTTTAAAAGCAGCATGGTTGGAGATACAAACAACCAGCCTGTGGCTAAGTATATGCCAATTCCACCATTTTTCATTTAGAGTATAAAACCTGCTACACTCTACCTGCATCAACATTTGTTTTAAAGCCATAGTGCAAATTTCATCTTAAAGTGAAGTAAGAAGTATTCTATCCTCCTATCAAACACAAGCCCAGCAATAAAAATGTTAAAGTAAGCACTAACAGCTGAGAATTATTCATAAATGACGGCCAAGACATTTCATTTTATATCTTAACATTTTAAGGAGTTATAACCAAATAATTCACAAACAATAAGTACTGTAGAAAACAACTATGAAGTTTCTTCAACTCTGCATAGTTCTTGGGATACACATAATGCTTGCATTTATAAAGTGAGCAGAAATACCAGGACGCTTTTTTTTTTAGCTAATTCTCTCTGTGAATCTAAGTTCCTTTCATTTTGTTGTGAGCCAAATGGACTGCTGCAGAAAGAAAGGAACTTTGCTTTTAGAACACCAGCAGTTTTCTTCAGCACAAATAAAGAGCCCAAGATCAGACAACAAAACCAGATATTTCAGTTATGCAGAAAAACAGCTTCGTTTTCTTCTCAACTTCTAAGACCAGCTCTCTGTTGGAATTACTTGCAATAATTCAACAACCATCTTCACTGGTTGACCAGTTAGGAAAAAAACAAACTAGTTTCAAAGTTTCTAACAAGTCGCAATGAAATTCATGTAACTTCCGCACGACTGGAGTGAGAGTAGAAACACTTCTGTAACACTTCTGTATTCCAGTGATTATTTTAAAATGTATTCATTGTATCTTTTGTTACTATCAGTATGCTCCAGAACAAAATGCACCTTGGGCCCACCATCAGTTTTTTCCGTATCTATACGTAATTCGTCTCAGCTGGTACCTATACACTTCAACCTTCCCGGTGCCACTGAATGTGGTGCTAATGGAAGTGTGCACACAGACTGAAGGTGCTCCCAGGGTTTGCTGCCTCTGTGAATACACAGAGTAAGATGATTCAGAGGCCACCAAAATTAAGAGAGCCTGCCCAGTACTACAACCAGGGTGTATGGAAGAAAGGTGTGTAGTTAAGTTTTCCACAGACTTGACAGCAAATGGGGAGAAAATAGTGGAGGTTGGTAGTTTTGGTGTGGTTTTTTTTGGTTTTTGTTTTGTTTTTGTTTGTTTGCTTGTTTTGTAGGTTTTTTTGGTTTGTGGTTTTTTGTTTGGTTTGGGGAGGGGAACAGTGTTTGAGGTTTTCTGTTGGTTTGTTTTAAACCAGCATTTCATTGATAACCTGAATAAGCGTCCCTGAATTACAAAAAGCCAGGAAAGCAAGGAGGGGAAAGTAAAATCCATGCCGCTCTCATCTCAGCCTGATCTCAGTTAGTCAAAACTGTGTAATTTACTATGAGCAGTAAAGACAACAGATATGTTACAGAAACATCCTCACAACATAAGAAAATGCACTTCTTCATTAAAATTGTCTGATAAGGCTTATAAGATGATTTCTCTCTTTTCAGTAGGTAGGCAACATACCTATTAGATCAGTTGAATCTCTAACTGTGGCAAAACCAGACCCATTCTACTGCATTGCTACACAGCAGTAAGTCAAAAAATAACACTGTAAAATCTAGTTTTAGGTCCCATAGAACTGATACAAAAAGCATCAAAATGCATCATGTGTTCTCAAAAGTCTAGCATAAATCAAAGACTCTGCTTATCTTCTTAAAAAAAATAATTCTCTTCATGTTAATAAGCTGTCCCAACTACTTAGTGGTTTGTTATCGTGAGATAAAAATCTCTACTAGTGCAGAAGCATGTGACAATGCAAACAGAAGGTATCTACAGCATTGCATAAGTAGGTAATCTGATGCACACCAACAGCTGTGTATCTGGGGCAAAGGTTCACTCACCAGAAATTCCACGATACATTTTACCTAGTTTCTGCATTAACTCTGGGGTATCAAGCTATTCCTACAAGGTATTACTATATTCAGATTGCAATACCTTGAGTTTTTAAAAATCTTATGCTTAACACAAAATATAAGGAGGGCATGTGGAAACTAAAAATCAAATCTCAACATTCTCCTCACAGATAAGACCTCAGGAGAAGCAAGAATGAGAGGGAACTCCTGAGTCACCAACTAACATTCACCTCCATTAAAGAAGATAACCAAGAGTAATCCTTTTCATAGATTTAAACAACCACAACATAAGGTTAGTTGAATCTTTTTACTCCTCAACATTCAGAAAGATATTGTGCTTCAGTCCTGCTGGTTAGGACATTCTTCTCTCTATCTGAGCCCTGGATTTACTCCTGACCTGTTTGCAGCACATTCTTCTTTTGCCAAAACTGTTTCAGCTTATACATCTCTCTTACAAGACCTGTATTTCCTTGAACACATGCACGGTATTTCATTGTTTTTTATTAATAATTTGAATGGTGGCATCAATACTCTGATATCTTAGTCATAAGTATCTCTGATGAAATATCTTAGTTTCGGCTGCTTTTCTTTCTGAACACACGTATGTTGAAATTCTATTACTTTATTTACATTTCATTTGCATTGCCTGACACCTTGATGATTTAGGAACTTCCTGTGTAAATTGGGTCCAGAAGAGATGAGTGAGCCAAAAACAGTAACAGGGGGAAAAAATCAAAACAAACCACACATAACATGGCCTAGCATTCTTACAGCTTCTGAAAGCTGATTTTTATTAAAAAAAATAAAAGGATAATAGCATACATATATTTTTCAATTACTTCCTGTTTTACCCAGTTAGAAAAAGAAATAAAATGGAAGCATTTTTTTCTTTGAATGAAACTAGAATATGTAGCTCAAAATATTAATTATATCTGCTTAGTAATTCAAGTTTCCTCAAACCTTAAAATGCTAGAGCTAAATTATGGACATATATCAGGTGAAGCCTTCCAGTTCATCTTTGGTAGCAGGGGTTTATTGAATGTCTTCCTCCTCACAAACAAACAGATAAAACCCAGAAGTTATAACCAACCCCACAGAAAGTTCAATCCCAAAAGCAGAGAGCTTTTTGTTAAACTGGTGTGGCCATCCACACCAATGCAGTTATATTACCACAAACTGATTTCTGAAGAAGAAGAAAACCAATAGAAGCCTAATACCCCTGACATCCCATCTAGTTAAACTAAGGAAAAAAGAAAACAAAGACAGGATTCCCAGCAGAGGCTGTACTAGGTGAGCCCTCTCTCACCACAGCCTTGTCAGCAAAGTACACTGATTTTACGGGGAATCTTCCCTTCTGAGAGGGGAAAAAGACTTGTGAACATAGAATTCTACCTCACTTTGTCAGAAGGTAAAAACAATCAAGAAAATAAGGGTTTAAAGGAATAATTGCTGCAGACAGATAGGCTTCATTTGTTGAAATATTCGGAAGTGCCAATTATCTCATTATCTTCACCACCACACAAAGCAAACCCTGCATCAATACTGGTCTCACATGCCATGTGGCAACTGCACTTCATTTTGCAATCTGTCCTTAAGAAAAGAACAAACATCTGCAAAGACCAGGATTAAAAGCACCAAACAAAGCAGCAAAAATGGTACTGTGCAGTATTTACTAGAGGAGGATGCAGTGGAAAGGTATGCAGTACCAGGACAATTTGAGTAATAATGTAATAAAATTTTTAAGATGGTGACAATGTGCTATCATTTTTTCCTGTATGACTACTGCTAAATTTCAAACATTTTCTTGCACAAAATAAACTATATATTAAAAAGCATATTAACAAGCATTCATGCATTTTAATCAGCAAGTACATTGCCCACAAAATAGTTCCACAAAGCACTTGCCTCAGCGGTTTTCATTAAAGCCTCATTTCACTAAAACTCCACACATGAAGATTCAGTTGTCCTACATCTTGGACAATATACTCAGTCACCTATGCTTTTTATTTACTCTCATGGGCTCTTTGGGCTCTCAAGATGGGATGGAAATTACAAAGCCCTCATTCTTTCTTAATCGAGTGATTACATGAATCCCTACAAGCTTTATACTTTGTTTCAAAATAGTTTTTAGTATTATGGACAGTTTGATATGCAAGTGCCGACTCTTCTTAGTTACACCAAATCAAAATGTAAGCCAAGTTCTGCAGGTTTTGTTCATGAAGAAAATGTGAAGCAGGATGAAGACTACAAAAACAGTTTGTGACAAACAGCAACTACGCCACTGACAGGTTAAACTTGATAGAGGACTAAATTAACTATCAACAGGTACTGTAACCACTACATGGTTAATCAATCAGAGAACATTCTAAGGGCAAGTGGCATAAGCAGCTCACCAAATGCATTGAAAAATCCAGAAAAGGCACCGGCTAATACACAGTCCTGTGAAAGGTACAGTTCTTCAAGGCTATTTCTGAATATTTTGTTCTGTTTATCCAGGAAAGTTTTTTAAATAATCACTTCAAGACAAAGAAAAAACCCGAAACCCAGAGTAGCTGAATGCACACTACTTCCTACTGAGTAGAAACATCTTTAAGTTTTGGCAACAGGCAGCCGTGATCCTGACCATTCCTATTACCCTGTTGGAACATGCTGAACTTGTAACAAAGAAGCAAACATTTGTGGGTTTACGTGAATGGCTAGTGAAGTGAGAGTGAAAAGAAATGGAGTATTTTCTCTCCTAGATTGCTTTATTTGCAGAGTTTACCATACAATGATTCAATACCTCCATACCTACTAGTAAGCAAGACTACTAATCAAAAAAACACAGAGAATTAAGGAAATACAGAATTAACAAGTAGGACGTTTGAGTCTCAGCCTTAAACCAAACCTGAAATAGACAGTTCACGAACGCTTCCTAAATGAGAAGCATGTTACAAATTTAAGCTGTTTACAAGTATTTTTTTCCCCGCCAGTCAGAATAACTTGCTCCGGGTCCCCAGATTCACTTTTTCCTTCATTCTAACGACGTTTGGGATAGGAGCACACACTAAGCCCGCAAGCCTTCCCACGCTCCGGAGCGCCCCGGCGTTACTCACAGTGTTGCTTGGGCACTATGAGCTTCATGCGTGCGGCGGGGAGGCGGCGAGACGGGCAGGACCCTGGGCACCGCCCGACGCGCTGCGGGGCAAGGAGCGGCCGCCCGCCGCCCGC
>VYXD01013949.1:1515797-1532904 GCA_013397195.1 Hylia prasina
CGCGGCGACCCCCCCCGCCCGGGCAACGTGCGCGCTCCCGGCGCTGCGCCCCGCACCTGCGGGCCTCGGCCGGCGGGGCACGGCCACCCGCAAGCTGCCCCCGGTACAGCTGCGGTGTGCTCCGGCTCCCCGACCCTGCTCGCTCAGCACACTGAGCGGGCTGCCCCTGGCACCGGCTGCGCTGTCATTTTCGCTTCGGCGTACCCTGGCGCACGCCCATGTGACTCAGGTATCTGTGTCGCGGAGGCCTCGGTGCGTGTGCTCACGGGTACGCCTTGTACCTCGCTCGAAGTTACTTATGCATCGGTAGGAACGTTCAAGTTTTTTGTCTACACTGTCACGTGTCACTCAACAGCTTAGAGAGACTAGTGTGACCTTGAATGTGTTTGACCTCATGCTTTTTTATGTCTTGGCTTTCCCTGCGCAGCACTGAATCTTGTGACTGATTTATTCTCTGACCACTGAGATATCGAAGTGTAAAAACGCATTTTCTGAACGGAATATATCAAATATCAAGTGGAAATAAAACTGGGTGAACTATGCTGTAGTGTCACATACACTTGAAAAGATACATTAATTGAATTTTGCTCTGCACATGAAGGTCATTTCTTTATACAAACTGGCAGTCACAATACACATGGTTGTCCTTAAAGTAAAAACAGGTCTCACAGTGGCTCCTTCTTACACCTAGAATTAGTAGAGGACATGGGGCCTCCACGGTAGAACACATACAAAGAATGAAGAGCTATTATAACTGCCTCCAGAAAGGGAAACTGCATTAAGAAATGGTTTCATGAGAGGTAATGTGGTATTCTCTCCACTTCTTGGCTGGGACCAGGACATTATGTTTAGATAACTGGGAACAAGCAACAGAAAAACATGCACACGAAGTTGGGAAAATGAAGAAAGAGTGTTTGAGAACAAAGTAAAATGTTCTTCCTAAAAGCCTGCAAGTAGTATTCTGAAGATGATTTAAATACCGAGTTTTCTTAATATTCTTATGCATAAGCACTTGTAATTGCCAGCCGAAAAGCAATTGCCCTGAAGAGGATGAGAAGGAAGACAGGCTACAAACATGGGAGCTTAGTGCTTCCAAAACTCTGAAATTCCTTGAGAAGTCCCTAACTTACCTGATTATGTTTAAACTACAAAGCAGAAGGCTGCTGCCTGGACTGGCACAGACCCTCATGTCATTTGAAGGCAGATGTAGGCTGGGTACACTTTATGAAATTGTCAAGTCCAACCTCTTAGGGCATGAGGAATCCTTGCTGCTGTCCCCAGCTGCTAACAGTTGTCCCTTCTCGACCCGACACAGAAACCGACTGCACATACAGCCAGCTCAACAGGAGATCAAACCTGGTTTTCTCTGCATTTGCTGGGAGCAGACACATGAGTAGTTACTGTGTCTCAGGTGAAAGGAGGCAACTTTTTACCTTACTCCAACAAAAGCAAGAGCACTTTCAATTGCACACTTAAATTTCCTTGTGGTAGTAGAACAGTTCTTCCACTGACTCACTGGAATACTATACTCAAGTACTGTGTCCAATTTTAGGCTTCTAAAAAACTTTTGGAATAACTAACGGAATGAAATGAAAACATCAAGTTTTAGTCTGTGAAATGAAAGAGTTCAAGGGGTATACATTTTGGAACAGGTAGCAGCAAAGGAAATGATCACAGTTGTTGAGAAATAAGAAAATTCCTAAGTGGCAACTGCAGGAAGGAAAATTTACTTTACACTGGAGGCAGACATTTCCTAGCATGAAGTTAGACAAGGATTAGAGTAAACCAGAAGACTTAGCTGTTCACTATTGCCAAGTTTTTAGGAGAAGGCACCTTTCTGAAGTTCCTTCCAATTCTTTATTTCTAATTAAGTATTTCCCTAATATTTTGCTTTTAAATTTGCACAATTATGCCACAGATAGAAGTGGACTGGAACATATAAAATCTGTACATGAAGTCATGGTATGTATTACAAGTGAAGTTTCTAACACCTTGGTGCAACTAAAGTAAATTTTCCCCCTTGCTATTACCATAGCTTTCCAAACAAACCCTATTTGCTAGTTCAGTTTTCAGTTAAACTTGAAAGACAATCTAAATAGACTCTAAATGCAATATTGGCAAATGAAGTCAAGGATGATTTCGGTTCTTTCAAAATTAACGTTTACTCAATATTTCTTTCTTCTTCAAATGAAGCAGGTTGAAGCACCTAGTTTATATTTTAAAGTATTTTCTATATATCTTACTGTAAACCAGAAATCTGGCGGGAAAAGGACTACAAACACGTTGCATGCTGAACAATCCAGGACACAAATGACCTTACATCACTGAACATGTCTGCTATACTGACTCACTGCATATTAAACATTTGCACAGCAAACACTTCATGGATTATTCCATACCCGCCTGTGCTTCAGACACTCATCTTTCTCCCACCTCTTTTTATTTGTTTATAAACACAGAGGGCAAGTCTGTAATTCTCTAACACTGTCAGTTTCAGCAAACTACTGACTCCCTTGCAGTTAGGATAATTTGCCATGGATCAGAAGTGCTGTGCTCCAGGTGTTACAGTTTCAGAATCAATGGAACTGGAAAAACAAATAAACAAAATACACCACCCTTTCAGGTATATTATCATCAGGCAACCTGGCTTGAAATTTTTTAAGAACCTCTGAGAGTTCTTTCTTCCTCCTTCATTCCATGGGACTCCTATATCCACGCTATAAGGCTACGCTAAAATAAGTACCAGACAGGTGCAGTCTGAATGTAAATCTGTTATCCAAAAACAAAAACAAAAGAATCTTACAGAGCACCAGTGGTATTCTAATTCAAAGCCAACCAGCTATAAAGGTTTTGCCATATTTTGGAGAGAAGTGGTAATGAGACACATGTACATATCTTCTCAAACTACACAGACTGTTTTACCCAATGCAAAGAATGTAAGGCAAGAGACTTCTGCTATAGCTGCCTGATGATTTATATCCAAGCAGTTGCTGGCACTCTGCCATTGCTGTTTATATTTCTATTCAAATTATTTCCATGTTTATCCTGTTTCTATACTGCAGGCCAGTTATACTAGTTCTATACTATTACTCAATTTTTCCTCTTTGAATTAAAGCAAATACAGCAAAGCAGAATAAATTAACTATTTAGAACATTCCTCACTAAAATGATACTGCTGATTTGTTTTAGGTATATTTGCATATTGCACATATCGAATAGAAAATGCCAAGTCTAAGAGTCTGGTTATTTCTTCTCAATTTCTCTTCAGAACTGGAAAAAACTCCATACTGTTTTGGTGTATGCAGGACCTTTGATAGACACAATTTTTCCAATTTCTTTTTCTCATAAATTGCAGGGATAGAAGACCAAGTCACACATAACTATATAATGACAAGTGATAGATGTGTAATCAAATGGGACAAAACAACTCTAAAAGTGTGTAAAATTCTTATCTGGAAAGTGCAATGTAAGAGTGTTTAAAAACCTCTGGAATTATTGGAGTGACTCAGGAAAGCTAAAGAAGTCTTACTATCAGCTCTCTCACATGAGAATTCTGCTCCCCCCGAACACTAATGCATCTGAGAGGGGAAACTGATTGCAGATGACAGAGGAAATGAATGGCATAAATTTAGTCACATGCCTAAATCTTTGTCAGATTGAGGTCAAGAAAGATGATATTGAGACCATCAGGTTCTTCCCTTTTCACCCACCTATTAGTACAGGCTTCTCTCAATTATGCCTTCTGTGGCACTTAGAAAACCTCTTGATGTTATGAAGAAAAGCCCTGCAGAGGGAAAGTTCATCTCCCCCTCACTTTCATCGAGTGAGAGAAACACGGAAAAAGGCACTCTGACTAAATGGGAACGTTGCTTTGGAAGTCTGAACAGCCCTGAGGAGGAATATTCTTTCTCTTTGTTGATGACAAATAGGGCATAGATAGACCTCCTGGCCCAAGTGCCAAGCTCAGTGGCCAGGCAAGGCAGCACGAATGCTACCTGCAATGCTGTCTGGACTAGGACACAGAATTGTTTGGGCTGGAAGGGATCTTAAATACCATTCAGTTCCCAACCCCCTGCCACAGAGGGATGCCACACACCAGATCAGGTTGCTCAGGGCCCCATCCAATCTGGTCTTGAACACTCCCAGGAATGGGGCACCCACAACTTGTCTGGACAAGCTTTTCCAGTGCTCCACTATCCTCTGAGAATTTATTGCTAACAACATCTAAAGTAAATCTCTCCTCTGTTCCCCCTTGTCCAATCTGCCTGTGTAACAGACTTGACTTACACATCTAACAACAACAGCCAAGACTAGGGAATGAGTCACAAGGGTACATAGGTGTAGGCTGGTCTTACCATCTTGCCCATCCCTGTGGCCAGACTTTGCAGCAGTCCAAGTGGTTTCTACAGCTCTCCTCTGGCAGTTCTGAGATGAGATTAGGGATGGTTGCTGTCTTTCATCCCAACTGAAAAAAAGCATGCAGCAGTCACAACGCAGTGATAACCTTTTCTCTCTAAAGCCTTCCCTGCCAATACCTCTATGTACAACTAGACAATTATAACTTAGTTTACACTTACTCTCTCCAACTTTAACTGGTCCCTGGCAGTTAAAGAGCTGTTGGTGCTCTTCTTTTACAGGAAACAAAAGATTTAAGTGCCTTAGTTCAGACATTTCAAATGAAACTCCCCATATTAACAGCATTTGGGGTCCTTGATTATTTCTTACGAGTACCAGACAGTGAAGATAAAGCAGCTGTTGGAAGCAAATAATCTTTTTTTTTTTTTTTCCCATGCCATAGTTTCTATTCTGCAGAGAACTTTTTTAAAAAGAAAACAAACAGGTAATGGATTCAAACTCTTAGGTATGTAAAAAAGCTAAGAAACTCATTTCCAATGCAATCTCCTTTGCTCCATAAAGTCCACCTTGTACCCAAGTATTTGGCTCAGTGTACTGCTGCTAATCTTTAACTATCAAACTTAAATATACAAAATGTGATTGGAAAACATGCAAGTTCACAACCCACTGATTGGGAAATAAGGTTCATCATCATAAAAAAATAAATTATTGCAACAAGTGGAAGACCACTTAGTGAAGAAAACAATGGCCATTCCTTTGGACTGCTCCCCCACAGAAAATCATCCTCGTATATGTATACATACTGTTTTTGCTCAGCTGAATATCTTCGCTTTCTTTTCAACTCAGCATTTTCATGTGGTCCTTCATAATGCAATCAGGAGGTAAGTGATAGTTTCAAAACAAGCACTTTGAAAGAATGAATGGCTGCCAAGTACAAGAGACAACCTCTTCCTTATTCAGCACTGCCACATCTAAAGAGGAGGAGAAACTGGTTCTCCTATCAATAGCTTCACAAGAGATGTTTTACTTGCATTGGTCTGTATTCCCAAAACTTAAATGCTGACATGAAATTTTCATGGATATTAATGATAATGAACCAGGTAACAACAGGGAACTTGACTTCCTATGCCTGTGTTTGGAAGAGAAAAAAAGGCATCTCTTTAAACTGTTCTAGCTGCACACACATACCTCTGATGGAAACAAAACTGGCTTCCTCCTCTAACTCAGAAGGGAACACACAGTGTCCATCAGAGTTTAGAAAGGACACAGAAGTTTAATTTTCCTTCTTTTAAACTAGCCAAGAGATGGGAATTAGTGTAAAATGGAAACACACCACACCTTTAGTATTTCTCCAGTAGCAAGGAAGCGTATGTCTGAATGAACATTTAAGCACAGGGTTTAAGTCCAAACACCACAACTCACCTGGAACTAAAAATTTAGTAGAATATGTGCTTTCAGACAGATAAACCAAAGATGTGTTTAAGCTAAAAAAAACATTTATTATGTCCTTGTGAGTTTAAATTGACACCACAGACTGTAACACACAAATGCTAATATTTTTAAAAATACCTTTTTAATCCATGTTTGCAGAGAATGAGACTCTTGTGTAGGAATGAGCTATGCTACAAATGACAAATTTGTCCTTAAATGATCCTAACTACCTGGTAAGAAAGAAGGGAAACAACCTTATGCTAGCATTGGGTGGGTCTGCCATATTTATATCTTCTGAATATTTCTGGAACTAGTGGTTTTACCTAAAAGTAAATATGTTCTGTGCTCTACATTTTATTATGGTCAATAGGCCAATTTAGAGCTTTTGGGTTTTCACAATGTCAATACAAACTATGTATACACTAAAAAAGAATACCAGAACTGTAATTATAGACTTCTGTTTCTTCATTAGATATATTGTGAAAAAAACCCCTACCACTGAAAGCAACTTTCAGGGTCTCTCCTGCATAAGAGGCAATTTGTATGTCACTGCAGGGGATCTTAGTGTCACCAAAATACTGGTTTTATTTTAATAAAACATATCTAATACAAACACATGCTTGGTCTAATGGGAATTTAAGACTTAAAGATACCATATGTGTGATCAAAACAAGTCAGTTGGATCAATTATTAACATGGAAGTGTCTAAGAAACATATGCCAAGTACCATGGAGCACAAAAGATTTTGTATCTTGTAACGGTGTAACACCCTGGGATGTTACTTTAACATTCATATATTAAGTTCTGATTATACACATTTATTGTTCTTTTCAACCCAGAATGGTAAATCAGACTCCTTGATCTCATAAACACTGCTAAGCAAATTTATTCTATTTATCCTCAATTTTGACATGGATGTCAGATAAAGAAGCTACCATTTCTTTTGGTGCCAGTGATGTCACACATGGAATAAGAAAACAAAAGCACTGTGTATCTCCTGTAAAAATAAAGGACAAAGATACTTTTTTTTCAGTTCACAAAACCTTTGTATATCCACTGAAAACAGAACTGATACAGCAAAGACATCTATCCCTCATCCTTTTTTCCTGATTGCTCTAAAAGTAGTAAGCACCCACTGATTTGCTTTTTCTTCATTTATAAAATTTAATTAATATACCAGAGGAGACATGTATGTTATCTTCATTCCATTTCCTCTTAGAAGGAAAGGGGGAGCCAAACCAAAAATGAAAACCAGTCAAACAAAACCAACAAAACAAAAACCCAAAACACACACACACAACAAAGAGAAAAATGAAAAGATTGAGATCAAGCAGAAAAAGCACACAGATCAGAAAGGAAGGTACACATACCACATCAGAAAAAGGTATAAGAAAAATACTGATGCAGTGGTTATGAGACATCAGTAGTCATGGACTGAGCATAACACAGTGCCCACAAATATGACATTAGTCTTCATTCACAGGCACAGCTGCAATGTGACACAAGCTGAAATCGGCGCATGTAACCTAAAACCCTAAACAAAAAAAAAAGGTTGTCTTATGACCTCCTTATCATCAAAAATTTACAGACCTTGGATCCTCCTAGAACATCTATAGACATACACAGACAAAGTCATTTTTAGAGTGGATTCATTCCCATATTTTGAAGCAAATGCAAAAAGCACCAGTGATGAACTCATCATGACTATTTTCATGGGAATGGCAAAGACAAACAATTAATGAAAACATTAAGAAAAAAACCCTTTTCTTTCCTGCAGAGAGAAATCAGGCTGGAACCCTAATTTCAGTGAACTAGAAAGTCTGTGATTAAAACAAAAATCCCAAAAGTCACCACCCCTAATCACCAACCACGTTTAGATTTGATTACAAGCAGATTGACTTCAGTCACAGCATAGACTGGCATAACGAAAAAAGGAAAAAAAACAAAACATAGTTCTGAATTTAAATAATTTTCACCTACATAGTGCTCTGCGCACGCAGATCTTCAAACCCTTTACAAACTCCAAATAACTGCTCTTCTCACCTTCCATTTTAAAAAAAAGCAACAATGCTAAAATAAAAAGTAGCAAGAGAGCTGAGAAAGGACTTGCAGACAGGTCTCACTTCTAAAATGAAAGCTATATTTGGATCAGTTTGTCCCAAACCAGAAATTTAAACGTCCATGCCCCTCAGCTGAAAAATTTAGCAGCAGAATTCCAGAGTCATTCTCAGATTTTTAACTCATTTGCCTAAGCAGGGTCAGTGCCGAAATGGAAATCTGAAGGACTTCTATTTGAAAAATATCAGAATATCTTCACTTCCCCAGAAGCTGTATTCTCAGGAAAACTGGCTATTTATCTAGCAGTGCTTTAGGCAGGCTGATTAGCAGTCAAACTTACATTTCATCAGGCAGAGAACGGGCTGTCTTCCATGTGGTATGGCAGTGCCCTGAAAATACTCCTCCTTCATGCTGCTTATTGGAAACAGGATCCATTTAAGTTTAAATACCAAACAAACAAACTACCTTGCTTGCAGTTTCAGCAAATTAATTCATCAGTATTAGCTTCCTTTGCTGAAGTTTCTTGAGCATATTAGAAACACACATTTTCATTTCACTGACATTTCTTGTTCTGCTTGAAAATTCAGTGAAAAGCTGCCTATTTATCTTTGCGTGTACATCCACCCAAGTCATGTCATCTGGCCATTGCCAGTGTGATCAAAGTTCCAGGCACACAGGTAATTGACCTCAAAGCATGGTGTTTGAAGTCCTTGTTTGACATGATTTGTGTTATTCTCTGCGTCAATAATTATTTCACCTCTTGTCCGCTATACTTACAGCCAAACAAAAGAAAGAGAATACAAACTACTACTCAATGCAGCTTGCTTAAGACATTCTGCCTCACTACAGGAATCATTTCAGCTATACTAATGAATAGCCTACTTTCTGAGAATAAGGCTGTATAGGTACCTGCAACAATTATGATTCATTTCTAATGTTACTATAAACTTAAATTCTCAATTTAAAAATCATAGTTTAGAAATATGAACATTTCGCTAAAGTATGCCTGACTTTCCTCTTCATTGCTTCAGCTGAAAATCATTCAGAACTATTGAAAAAGAATTGTTTTCTATTTTCATTGCATGATGAACTCCCACCATGGTGGTAATGTGTGATTTCTTTAGACTGCATGTACGCCCAAATGAAACTGGGTGCCCAGGAAACAGTGACACTGAACTTCAATATGAGTTAATAATAAAGAGGAAGAACAGAAACAAAGGGAACCAACAGGGGGAAGGGGAAGATGAGTGACAGACTTGCCTATTAAGAGGCCAGATATCCCAAGTTTATAGTCTGGGTTCTCTTCCCATCATAGGCAAGCATCGGCATTAGTTGTGGTTTCATCAGCTCAGACCTGCATTGTGATAATACTTTACACACTGCAGCCAAGGAGGAGCAGGGAGGGCATGGAAAAGAAAAAGAAACAAAACTGAGACAGGATTATGGCTAACAGCCTGGTACTATATTCATCCCGAGCAAATATGGCATGAATCTTCCCATCATCTCCAGATCAATATTCTCAATAATGATCATCAAATGATTTATTAAGAATCTGAAGTGAAAAGTTTAATCAGAAAAATGCTCCTGTGATGAGACTTTAACAAAGCACCATTCCTGGATGGAAAGAAATACATACCAGATTAGATTTTCCTTATCCAAATACACTCCTGAGATTCTTAGTGACCATGGCTGCTTTAGACACCCAGAAGCCAGCTACACCATCCCACCTCAAAAGGAAAAAAAACCCATCAGATTAAAAGAACCTGGATGTGTAATATGCCCTCAACCAGCACTGTGGCATAATTTGCAGGGTATAGCTACATTTGTTATACCCAAAGTCACACCTCATGTTTAGTTGTAACAGCAACAGTGATAAAACTATAGCATCTGAGTCACTTGTCTTGGATAGTTAGTTTGCCAAGAGCATGAGTCACCAAGTTAGAAATTAGAGTATGACTCATTTTTAACTTTATACTAATATTATCCTTAAATAAAAAGGACTCCTCTCTTCCCCCAAAATTGTTAAATGTTTTGGTTCTTTTCATAATGCCAAATTGTGCTTTATATAGAATATCTGGATCAAATGTTGAAATAATTATCTCCATTTTATAATGCCTTTCACCCAGAAGGATCTCACCATAATTTTTAAATGTGTGTTCTTCAGTGCATCCACATACACAATGAAATGAGGCAGTATGACAGTACTTGGCAACACTACAAAGCACCTGACTGAAACTGCAGTCAGATCCTATAATTTATTTAACAAGACAGGAAAATTCAGATGCACCAAACCAAATTCGCAGCAATGGAATTTCACCATTTACCTCTCAATTTTTGCAAAACTGGGTTTATTCTGACTACTGAGGGTCAAATCAGCCAGTACTTAGCAGCACTCAACCTTTCAGTTTCTTCAGATTTCCACTGTGAGCAAAGTTTCAATAAGGCAGCCTGGCCTGTTTCAAAACTCTGCTGATCCTTGGCTGCAGCATGTTGTGACAGCATCAGGCAGGGCAGCATCAAACTGAGAACAAGATGTTAAACTACCTTTGGAAATACTCTCTAACTCTGCAAGTCTGGATATGCTCAAAGGCTGCAATCCAGGCAGGCACCTGCATATCTGAGTCCTTGCTGAAGCATTGCCAAAGATGCAGCTTTACAAACAGTTTAGCCAATCCAAGACTCCTAACACAAGAGAAGCAGCCTTGCCCTCCTGTCCCACCAGCATTTCTGCCTGCTCTTCTGCTGCCCCAGCATGTTTGGCCACACAGATCTACTGACCAATTTGGCTAAAAATAATGGCAAAAGAATGTGTAAAAAATTTAGCTGCTCATTAATCCACCCTTTGAGAAGCAACTGAGACTACATGAGTTTCATAGCCTTTCATCTGCTGGTCCACTTTAGTGAAGAAGACTGTTTCTCTTCAAGCACTGCAAGGAGCACTGTAGTCCAACTGCATGGCACAAATGCAGACTCTTCTATCAGGACTATGATTTTGTTCTTTGCAGGGCAGATGTCTGGCATGTATTAAGCTCTCTGCCTTTTGTTTGTTTTTCCTCCAGGATGGCCAATGCCTAGCTGGTAATACAGTAAAATGTAAACCCTGGCCATTTGCTATTGTCAAAGAATCATTATTTTGTCCTTTAAAGGTATGTCACTGATTAAGAAGTTTATTTTCTCAATGTTCATTCCTCACACTTTTATCATGCTGTAGGATAACCATGTTACCCAAAACTAAACATTAATTTTGATCTCTAAGCTAAGAGGCGAGCAAAGAAAGCAAGGTTCCTGCAGAGGGTAATTTGGGTTATAATTACATAGTTTAGCTGTACCATGTAGTTTAAGTCCACTTCAAGAACAAGAATTTACCACAGGCCTGAATCCGTTCTGAGTGTTTCTCAGCACAGGCTGTACAGGAAGCCCAAGTTAAAACATCTGAAGGTCAGTGGTGTGACCTTCCCACTCCAATCACATCTTCACATGAGTCAGAGCAGAAGTCCTGAGTGCCCAAAGCAAGGATGACATTGCAAGGAAAGGTATACAATGTCAGGGAATGGCACTAATTCCTGAGATCAAGACAGATGATTGACATTTGGCAAGAATAAAAGAAACTCTGTCTTGGGTGTCAGAGCCAGCAAGATGAGTAATACTACACTATAACACAGCCTGCTCATTGCATTTAGCCCATGTTATTTGAGCAGTAAACTTCTTGCTCGTGATTCTTTTTGAGGCTCTTTTTGAGGCACAAAAAAAAACTGAAATACAGAATTGTCCAGTCCTCTGGCTTCTACAAAGGACTTACAGATGTTTGTGCACACCCCCACCCCTTTACTGGAATTCTTTCAGCTTCTTCACATAAAAGCTATATATCTGATATATATTTAGAGGTATCTTGGGCAGTTTCCCTACTTCAGAATTGCATTACTCTAGATATGTTCTGAATTCATGTTCCAATGTATTTATCTTATTAATCTTTTAGTAAGATAATAGAGTAACAACTGAGAATGTAACTTTTAACAGAATGTCTTTGGTAAAATTTTCTGGGACTGTTCTGGAGGTTCTGGGACCATTGGACAGCTATTTAGAGCCTTCATTTTACGCAGCACTACAAAACAACCCCTAGCAATATTCTTCAAAAAGTAATACAAAGAATCTTACACCATGAAGAATTTCCACAAGCAGCTTGGAAGTGAAATAAAATTTCTGAAACCTCAACTGAAATAAAACTCAAACATATGTTTCATTTTAGGAAAAGCCGACCCTGAGATTTTACCTTCAAATTATAGTTACCCTTGTTGGTATTTATACAGCTCAGCAGATGATTGAAAAAGAATCAATAACACATGGCGAGAAATAAATTTTACTAATAAGATCTGGAATTCATCTCCAGCCCTTAACCTGGAGCTAGCACACTATCTGCAAATAAAATAGTTAACATCATGTATACAAAAAAGTGGCAACGTACCTGGGCTCAGATCTGGAAGGTAAAATGACATTATGCAAATCTTTGCAGAACTTAGGCACAGCTTTAGAAATAAAAAAAAAAAAAAAAAAAAAAAAAAAGCAGGAGGCATTTCAAGGAACCAAACAAAAGTTGGATGCACAGTTCAAATACCCTTCCTGAAATATAAGCAATATACATTAAAAAAATCTCCTTAAGTAGACAGTGCTTCTGGATTGTATCTTCTGTATCAACAACACAACTCCATTTTTATGACAAAAGGTTCTAAGAACTTGAAATCCAGAGGAAAACTAAGATGCAAGATCCAGGCTATGGGAAAACAGTGCCAAAGCACTGTTTTGAGCTGATTTACTCTAAGGACAGTATTCAATTTATTATTCCACTTGTAGAGCCATTTCTAAGAGTATGTCATGTCCTGAGGTATCATATAATGCTGACTAGGAGGAAAGAATATTAACCATTTATTCAACAGCAGCCATCAGTCTTCCTNCCGCCCCTCCGGGACTACACTTCCCGTCGAGCCCTGCGCCGCGGCAGCGCCGTCCTCCCAGGAGGCCGCGCGGCTCCGCGCTCTGCCATTGGTCAGATTCGAAAAGAAGCCGCGGCCGGAGCGGAGCGTGAGCGCCGGAGCGGCTGGGCCGAGCGGGGGGGTGGGGGCGGGGCGCGTGGGGCCCTCGCTGGCGGGGGGATGGCGGGGGTCATGGGACCATGGGACCATGGGACCATGGAGCGGTGTGGGTGGTCTCTGTGGCGGTGGCGCGGAGGCCGCTCCCCCGCCCGGCTCACCCCGCTGCCATGCGGGTTACGCGGGAGGGTCTGTGGGGTGTGTGAGCGGGGCCTGGGTAACTCCTGCCCAGGGCTGTGCTGCTGCCGAAGCCGCAGCGGTTGTGCCCCGTAAGAACGGGCAAATAGCGTAAAGCCTGGAAGTGCAAGGTTGATACTTGCAGAGAGAAAAGTTTTTTGGNGATTTCCAGTTATGTGATTACCAGTAGCTCAAAAATGCCTCATTTATAGGACTCAACCCAACTGGTCCTGACCCACAACTGGTCTAGCTGGGGTGGTGCTCCCTTACTGGAGCACAACACAAATGTCCCACCAACCACATACATTTAGTTATGGAAAAACCATCTTGCACACTCGTCCCTAAAAATCACACAGCGCACAGTTTAAGAGCAGTCATCTTTTCTCATAAAAATACACAGAATTTCACAGAATAAAATTGCTGACTGTATATTTTATTAATTATATTCTTATTTATTATTCTATTACACATTAACAATAGTTTTACTACTGAATACATAGATCTTAAACCCCTAAAAACTAACGACACCATTCACCATATAACTGTTAGTCAGACAAACACCTGATGCGTTTACAGGATAAATACCTGTGTCACAATGTGAAAATAGTTCTTACTATTTATGAGAGGTAGAATGTTCTGATTTCAACATGCAAGATCTGACCTTCAAAGCAGTGATTATTTATATTAAAGCATTACAGAGAACAGTTGAAAGTTTTTAGCTTAATTACGAGATTTAAAGGTTGGTTACAGCTGAAATGATCTCTTTAGTTCATCAGAAAATTACGCAATAATTCAAAAAGGGAAAGAAGGAATTCCAGAGGGTGGGGGGACAAACAGAACGACACAGCAATAGCGTTTCTTGTCTCAACTGCACTCTCTCCAAAGACAAAGTCTTGAATTATGCAAAGCGAAAGAAATACATCTCAGAAAATACATGTCAAATCTCCTCCTAAGACAACACAGCTGTTGCATAAGGAGTAAAAGTCTGTTTGCCATGCACAAAGAGATTTTCACGTGAAGCTTTGCAGATGTAAAAATGGTGTATTGAGCACATGTAGCACATTTTCATGACATAAAACACCAACATGGGACCAGGTGGCCTCACTGCATCTGTGAGAGGCACAAGCAAAGCAGTGTCCAGAGGACAAGCATGAAGGTCTAAGTCCAGCACCACGTGTTACAGGTGCCTCCATCTGCCCATCAGTGATCCCTTCCTTCTTTTCCAGGCTCCTGAGTGGCTCTCTCATGTTTGAATTCACTCCTGAAAGGCCCCTTTTTGCCAGTGAGCCTATGATTCATTTTCCAAACAGTATTTTATATCTTCCTACCCCACCTGAAACCCCACAATTAGATAACAAAATTAGCTACAAAACAGCAGCAGACTGAGGACAGAAATCTCCTGCCTCTCCCAGGGTCTGATGCCTCAGCCAACTGCTCTTCTTTGTGCAGCACCAGAGATCTCCTTGCCCAAAGCCACCTGTCCCCAAGGGCAAAGCCTTCCAAGCCAGGGAGCATCCGTGAGACTGAAGAAGTAGCTTGTTGCTTAAAATCGATGATAAAGGGAAACATGCCTACATTGCTAAAGAAAAAATATGAATCAACAGCCTGTGAAGTTACAGGTTCATAAAATCAGCTGTATGTGCATTAGAAGCCTGAAGGCAACTGATGAAAGTGGGGCAATGAGGGTACAGGATCAAATTAAAGGAAGCGTGAAATGCATCCCCCAGACTGTGCAAGTAACAGGATAAATGACACACACTGCCCTGAAAGATAGGAATTCAAAAGGGCTGGCATGACAGACTGCCAGGAGGATTGCACACTGCACCACTTTCCTCCAAGACATCTCTGTGACAAGGAACAGGAGCGCTCTGGCCAGTCAGCTCCAAATGACCCCTGCAGAAGGACTTGGCCTGCACCCAGGATGAAAGGCAGTGCTGCCAGGGCATGGGGAAGCACAGCAGAACCAAGAGTGATGAGTGAAAACTCAGTACTTGGTTAATTCCCTGGGGAGGGTGAGCTGAGTACAAAGAAACTGAAGCCAGTTCTGGTTTGGCTGCTACTCAGATGTGCTGAAGGATGATGGGGAGTGTTGACTGTGTCTCTAATTCTGACAGCAATGTAAAAGCAAGCTGAGATATGCTGTCTCATAGGGCATCATCTCATCACTGTCATGAGTAGACTATCCACAACTATTGAATCCTGTCTCTAATACAAGGAACATAAGTTTCTAAGGGTAACGGTAATAGTTCCAACAACTCCTTTATAAATAACTCCTTTATAAAAATCTTTTCCTCTTGTGAGTGCCAAACATGCTACTCAAGTTATAAAGAATTTGAAAAGAAACATAATCAAATTGCAGGGGTGAATGAGTTAATGCTATTTTAGCAGCAGACATTTTTGTTGCAACTGGTGTCCTTGCACAAATCATTTCAAGAAGAATATTTTGGTAGAAAGCCATAAAGCTTATTTACATAGATGGACTTTCATCATCTCCCACTCCAAATCAGGCTGGATTGGTTACACTGACCTAATGTTTTCTTTATCATGGTTTGCGTGAGGCTGGGAACACATGTCAGATTGTGCTTTAGTTTGCCCTTTCAGTATCCTGATGGGAGTCCTTTGAGAGCCTAGTTTAATTTATGCTGCACGTGCAGTATCATGAAAACAGTTTCAGAACTCTAAAATTTAAACCAAATCAAAATATTGCCTGTACAAGGAGCTTTGTGATGCTCCAACTTAGCAAGAATAATTTTCTGCAGGACATAGACCCCGACGTTTTTAGCAATATACCTTGCTAAGTATTCTGAGATCCTCGGAATCCTCAGATCCTTTCCAAGAAGTAGAAGACAACAATATTCATGTTTTCTCCCAGGAGCTAATTTTTTCCCTTATTTTAAGAGTCATTCTGAGTCATCTCCTGGTATGAAAAAGGTGATTTGGCATTAGGTAAGTTCAGTAGTTTGTATTCTGTTTAGGATAGAAACCAAAATATTTTTTAAAAGATGAGCCACAGTCTTACAGCATGATTTCAAGAACTTTTCAGCTTTGCTAGCAAACAATTTCAAATTCAACATTGCATCATTTTCTGCTGTTAAAACAGACCAACTCTTACAACGTGGCCGACAACTGAACTGAAATCTTTTAGTATACCTCTTTTACTGATATGACACAGCCTCTGTTTAAAGAAAGCTAGGATTTAATGTTAAAGACAACCTCATGAAAGCAGCTGATACAAAATCTGTGTAGAATTATTCATTTACAGAGTTGCTTTCTTTTGCTGGCAGTCTTTTCTTCAAATGAAAAACAAATATTTGGTTTTGGCATATACTGACTGTTTTCAAGTTACTTGTCCTTTTATTTCAATACAAAACTGGCAGACACGTCTTATTAAGGTTGAAAGAATTTCTGTCTGATTCTAAAGTGAAACTCATGGTGCTTTTTGTTACCAAATTCTGTACATTTCCATACGCTGACATTCCAGAAACCAATGATCTCACTGGTGTTATGACATTGTTTTGAAAACAAAGCCAAAGAATTTCTCTCATTGCTGATTAAAAAATTAAATCCCCACCATGCAAACCTGGCACTCAGCAACAATTTTGGCCTGGGGAAGGTTTTAAACAAAGGCACCACACTAAGTGTCTTCCACGGCTGTCATTTGTCAGGACTGGAACCACATCCTGATCTTAGAACGGGTGTTTCCCAATTCAGCTGATCCCTGCTCTGGTACAAGTCATCGAGCAGGTCACTGGCCTCTTCCCTCTCACCATCTGCAAACAGTGATTATCCTGTTTATAAACAGACAGCAAAAGACCTGCAATCACCCAGAGCTCCGACAACCTCCAACTTACACTCGTCCTTCTGCCGCACCTGAGAGAGGCGAAGTCCGGGCGCTGCAGCAGGGGAGGGGAGGGAGGGCAGGCCCGGCGGGGCCAGAGCGCCGTCCCGCGGCAGCGGAGATCGCGCTGTGGCTGCGGGGCCGGGCGCTGGCGGCCCCGTGC
>VYXD01013949.1:1533225-1565837 GCA_013397195.1 Hylia prasina
TTGTTGTTGTTGTTGTGGTTGGTTGGTTTTGGTTTGGTTTTTTTAGGTGTTAGGGCTGATGCTTTAGCTTTCATGTAAGCTGCCAGCTTACTGTGTGGTTTGGAGCTCTTTCTACCTTTTGTTGTGCTGCCTGGCAGCACCACGGGCTGTGTGTGTGCTGTGGCCGTGCTTTTGCTGTGTGGGCCTCCGGGGATCCCCTTCCTTTAGAGTGCCTACAGCTCTCAGTTCTATTGCCACGCTTCGCAGGCTTATAATAACTCATCCCAGGACACGAGTACCCTTTAGTGCCTGCAGCCGGGCGGTGTAGTTGCTCACACCAGAATACCTGCAGTATTTACAGAGCTGTGTGGCTCAGCGTGGGGGCAGATAAACAGTGCGCACCTTGGGGTTTGCACCTTGTAAGGGCTTGAGCCTCGGTGTTCTGACCGCTGGGCTGTGCGAATACTCTACAGTTCTGGCTTTGTGTACGCAGCTTAATGTTTGTCTTTTGCTCCTTGGGGAAAAAGATACAGAATAAGAGCCTAATCTTGACAAATCACACTTTAAACTTAGATTTAAAGCAACTGAAATGTCAGTCATCTAACAGATATGTTTCCTGTAAAGGACTGATAAGAGTTTTGCAGTGTGGCTTTGTGAAGCTGATGATTAAGACTTCCAGCTTGTGACAGCACAGGTATGTTTTTTTCCAGCCCTGGCTTTTTCACAGGTCAGTCTTTGTTCAAACCATGAGAATATTTCAGATCAAGTTTTTCCTGGTTTTCAGACAGATACTGGGCCAAAAAAAAAAAGGTTAGAAGAAACATTAGATTAGAAAGTAAACATTGGTGCTTAGTTTATGTATAGTTTTATCTCATTTGTAGCCTGGTGGCATTTGTCTGACTGCTCAAAGTTGTGTCTGGCTTTTACAGCCTAGATAGGAAGACTGAGCCCTTAAGTGTTTTGACACTGAAATGCTAACACATCTCAGGTTTTATGTTGGGGGAAATTGAAATGGGACTGCATTATAGGCAGGTAACCAACATTCTTCCTGAGCAAAAGGGTTTGAACCAGTCCTACTTTGCCCATTGCTTTAATGAACACTACATGCTCTCTCTTGGTATTTAGTAGAACAATTCATATGCTTTGCTGTAGCCTAGACATGGCAATGTAGCACTAAAAGACTCTTGAATTGTTATGTTCAAAGCTTCAAAATGTAGGAAGTCTTTTGGTAAGTGTCTGATAGCTGGATCCCTTGCTGCCATAGTCTATTAGTAATTGCCCAGTGGGTCATTTTAAACTTGATCTGTTGAAAAACCTGGCATATCACAGCTGTACTATCACAGGAAAAATTAATAGGAGAGTCAAGTGCAGAAAAATATTAGTATTTTAAAATAAAATTCCCTTTTTAAAGGTTATTTTGAAATTTGCCTGTCTACTATCAACACTAAATCATTTTACTTTTACTTTCTGTAGCAAATTTTTACTGCTCAGTTACTGAAATGTACAAAATAAATTATGGATTAATAAATTAGTTGCTGAGCTGTAAAACTACGAAAAAGCAATACTTTAACTTGTACTGTGGCATGAGGTGTTCTAATATACTAGTGTCCCTTTAATAGCTTAAAATTATCTATTAGTCTTTGGAATGTCTCTGAACTGTGTCTTGTATTAACCTATATTTTCTTATCTTTATAACACCAAATATTTGTCAAGTCCTGCAGAGATAACCATGACATTCTTAATGGACACTATTGGTGATGAAGTTGATGTGGAGTTAGGTTTTTAAGTTTGCTTTCTGTTTAAAGAAGAGTGGCTGTTCTGGATTCATGATTCAAACCAACCCCTGCAGAGCCCCTCTCCAGCCATCAGAAACTTGCTATGTAAATTATGAACAGGATGAAGAAATCTTTTTCCTTAAAGAAATTTCAGTTACTAGTTTCAAATTGACTGGTCTTCCAAGGGACTTCAGAAGCTCTATGTTGCATGATCAGAGAGCATAAAGTAGTTCTATTTTATCTTGCAGAATGGAACCAACTTTGGATAATGGTAAGTTTTACAGACCATCCTATATTACTAGCATTGAGCCATCTCCAAGAGCAGGATCCATAAGTATGGAAGACATTAAAGCAGATCTCTCCTCTGAATTTTCTTTGGTTTCTTCAGGCTCGGACACAAGCCAGGTAAGAAAACTTTACTCTATGGATATTTATTTTTTAAAACATAAGCTTAGTCCTTTCATAGATAAGAATAGTCAGAATTTCACAGACAAGATGAAAAGCTTTGTTATTTTTTATTTTGAAAAAGATGCATGGGATTTAGACCAAGCTGTGTGGCACTGCATTGATGGCCTATTGGGCACATCAGTTTTCTGTGAATGAGGCTGATTGCCAGTTCATGGAATGTTTTTGTTGGCCTGAATGCAGTGTTTACATAAATGTGCTGCAAGGTTAACTTACCACAGCAAGCTTCTGCAGGTGCCTAAGCACTTGTAGAAGCTGATCTAGTGAAGTAGTTTTGTTCCCATGTTATCAAATAAGTCTGTTCAAGACAGCCTGATGAAATAGAACTGGTTTCATGTGCAAGTTATCAAGAAAATAACCACATTTCTAACTTTTAATATTTTTTTTAAGAGGAGCAGTTTGGAGTCTAAGGGACACATACAAGTTTGCCTGCGTATCAGGCCCTTTACATCATTGGAAAGAGAAAATGGATCACAGGTGTGACACTTACTTAGTTTAAAAATACTTAAAATTTGTTTTGTGGGGTATTTTGTTTGTTTCTCCTGAGCTCTTTATAGTCTCTTCATGCCTGCATTGCTTGTTTGCTTTTAATAGGACTGTTTTTCACTTGAAGACTCAACAAATATTGTACTGAAGCTCCCTCAACAATATTTGAGTCGACTAAGTGAAAAAACTTCAGGACCAATGTTGCAGAAGTTCACTTTTTCACAAGTAAATGAGTTATCTTTACATGTTTTAAAATTATTTCTGGTGCAGGTTGTTTTAACTTGCATCATTGAATACCAAGCAAGCTGTATTTTTGTAACTTTATAGTCTTTAATATTAGAAGCTAACAAAATTTAAAAGATTCTGTAAAAGTCTCTAATAATGGCTCAAAGTATAAATATTTCTTGGTAATATTCAGGTGTTTGGACCTGAAACAACCCAAGAAGAATTCTTTGAAGGTACCATGAAGCAACCAGTGCAAGATTTCCTAGACGGATATAATCGTCTTGTTTTTACATATGGTGTAACAAATGCTGGGAAAACTTACACTTTCCAAGGTAAAAGTAGAAGTGAGTTCTTCTTGCAAGCACTTTCCTTTTTTTTTTTTTTTTTTTTTTAAAAGTAAGGATTACTTCTAGCAGAAACATTTTAATTTTTTCCTTCATTTAAAATGTGGTCTCTATCCATTTCTTTCTCGTGAAGGATGGATAATAGTTAATAGTCAATGGATAATGGTTAATAGTCTGATATAGAGCATGATATGTTCTTGAAAGCCAAATACTTTTCACAACTTTCTAATGATATTTCTGTTACTTTGAGAATACAAAGAAAACTCCACTTCTTCATGCTGTAAGTTGTCTTCAAACTCTTTGTGTATGCCTTGATATTTATATTATCTTTCTGTCCTCACTTATCTGTATATCTTCTAATAACTGGATCTTTCTTTTGTTTGTTCTTTCAGGGACAGAAGATGATGTTGGTATCCTGCCAAGGACTATGGATATGTTGTTTAAAAGTATCCAAGGAAAGCTGTACACAGCAATGGATCTCAAACCCTATCGGTGTAGAGATTATATAAAGCTGACTGAAAGCCAAGTGAGAGAAGAAACTGCTATTAAAAATTCCTTGCTTCGTCTAATAAAAGAGGTAGAGGAGCACTTTTCTATACTGCTGAGTACATGCATCTTTAGATAGCTCCATGTTCTTCATTCGCAGTGGGAAGACACTGTCTGTACTTAACCATGGATGTGTTATGGATGTGTATTACACGTGTAATAGACATGGATGTGTCTATTTGCTGGCAGTCAAGTGAGCAGTAGACCTGATGAACCCTGTTCCTAGGGATTTTTGTTTTGTGGTTCAATACTTCATGGGCATGTAATAATTTATCCTCTGGGATTACTAGTGCTTGATAACAGCTGAATGTAAATAGTCCCTTCTTTGTGAGAATACTGGTAGGTCTGATCCTTTAAAGAGCATACTGTCTTTCAGGATATTTGAAAGAAATTAATAGTTTTGAGGTTGTTGCCCTTCCAGTTGGACAAATATCCTTAAGGGAAGCAAAAATATGTTTGAAGCAGCAGAGCTATAAAGCTAGTGGGCTTAAAGGTTTGAATTAAAGATGGGTTTCTGCTGGCCTTTTTTCTTACAGTTCACTGTTGAACAGTCCAGAAATACACTCCAGTTTTAGGAGCTGACTGAAATTCTAAAGCTGTTTAGACCAATTACAGGTGTGGGGGAATTTGTATTTTTTATAACCCTACCTTTTTCTTAGTGTCTTCTAATTCTGAAATGAGTGGAATAATGTAAAATAAAACTGAGCATATATGGATTTGGAACTAGGAAGGTACTTTACTTTTTTTTTTTACAAAAAGAATTCAGCATTTCCCTCATGGTATGCTAAGTTGTTAAAGCTAGTGTTGAAAGGAACAAGGAATCTATTCCTGTCTGTATCTGTTGCCTTGATTTTTATCCACCTGGGCACCAGTATGGAAGGTAGGTGGCAGCAAAATTCTGTGATTTCACTTCAGAAGTGCAGGAGTAAGTTAAATCTAACTCTGTCAGCCTTCAGAAGAGACCTCAGAAAAACTTCGTGTGTGTGTTTGAATGCACCTTCTAGTTTCTGAAACTGTTTATAAAAACAACCCTTAAACCTATAAATTTACTGGCAAAGTTTGCATCTGCTGCAACAGATGTTTGCATGGGTGTTTTATATGTGTAAAACCTAATACCTAAAATTTTTATTTGAAAAATTCGTTATGAAATATACACTCAACAGAACCCTAAAAAAAACTGAACTAAATCATACCTGGTTTTTATTTCATGTTAGTTCTCTTAAGCATCCTTATTTCAGTAGATGTAATTTCATTTCTTTAGGCACCTCCACGTGCAGTTCTGTGTCTGAAAATACCTAACTATCCAAACTAAGACTTAGGAAGGAAGTGTATGTATGAACCTCCTAGGCTCTAGCTATAGTTATTTGGTTTACTTTTTTTTTAATAGCAAAAGAAAATTGTCTTTCTCTTACTAAAACCTGGACACTATTTCAGCTCTATAATTTATTTTAAAAATGCATCATGAAGCCATAAGTTGCTCATTTCAGTTTTTAAGTGAATGGGTATTCTACATTTACCTGTATTTCTAAGGGTTAGCCAAGTAAGCTGGAAAAATATGAAATCAAATATTAGCAGAATATGAATAATAAAAGAATTCAGAGTTCCCTGGATTTACCATGTTAGGACTAATGCCTAAATTGCAACTGGAGTCCTGAAATCATCTTCTTGAGTTACTCTGTTTATGTGAAGGGTTCCTACCCCTCTAGTTTTCTGTGGCTAGACTGTTTCCAAATCAGCAAGCTGAAATGCTCTCTATTGATGTAAGGGAAGTGGAAGGGGTGAGTATGAGGTAAGAACAGCCCTGTCAACAGCAGGTACAGGTGCACTGAACTACACCTGGGGTGTAACCAGGATCTTTCCATTGGCGTGTTGCAACCATGCTGTATTCCCATCTAGTAATGCAAGAGAGCTTATAGAAATAACTTGTACTGCCAACAAGGTATTTTAAAGTTTGTTTTCTTTTGCAGGTAGACTATCAGATTAACACTAGCAACAAAGCACCTATGGATTCTAAGGGTATGTTTTACATAAACGTTTTGCAGTTAAAGCTGGCAAATAAGCCTTCTTAAGGTCAATAACTGACTTCTGGCCTATGTTAATAAAATGGCTTCTTGTCAATTTTATATGCCTGTGAATTGCATAGTGAGCAAATAATCTGGGCAGAAAATGCAAGGATAAAATGGTTAGAAGAGTATATGAGGCAGTAAATGAGCTGAATTTGTAGCAAAGTAGTACCACTTATGCTGTGTGTCCTAGTTGTATCCTGACAGGCCTTTAGAGTACCTATGTAATTATACAAACTTAATTCTAGCGTTTAAAAACTACCTTAATACTAGGTTTACTTTAAAAAAATCAAAATGAAATGTCTTGTCAGTTTAGTTTTGTCTTCTAAAGATGTTGAATAGATTTGACTAATTCTGTCCAAGCTTTGTGTGGTTGATAGATTTTAAAAGTGGAAAAGGAAGCAGTAGAGTAGGTGTCTCTTGCAAATATGAGCATATATATGACTTCAAGATATTTAAACATATGATTTCTAGATATTTAGGAAATGGGGTGGAAACTTCAATGGATTTTTTGAATGGATTTTAGATTTTGAGTGTTTTTTAGAAGGCTTGTTGTTTCAATTATTACTTATTAATTTTTTAATAAGTACTTTACTAGGTTTATATCGGTTTGTAATGTTTTGTACTTGTCAGATTTGGAAGATGCGTCAAAAGACTTGGAACAATCTATCACAACTGCAAGAAACTACATCAAGTTTTCTGTTTGGGTTTCATTTTTTGAGATTTACAATGAATGTTTTTATGATCTACTGATTCCTGTATCAAATGACAAGAAAAGAAAAACGCTCCGCCTTGCTCAAGACATCAAGGGCTGTTCTTTTGTAAAAGGTGAATAGAATACATTGCAAATTGCTAAGTGTCATTTGAAAAGTTAGTCTACCTGTAAAGATTAGAAAACTCAATAACAAAATCTTTGCAATCTACATACATAGAAGTATCTCTACCTTTAATACTGTTTTATCTTTACTCTTGACTGAAACTGTTAAAAGCCTCTGCATTCCACTGCCTTGATATTTCTTTGAAATGGGAGAAATATTGGAAACAATTGATAAATCTTTTAGTGGTTTGCTTTTTTTCCATTTTCTTAAAAGCCAGTAGTTCTTAACTGTATTTATAATTGGCTCAACAGTTTTGTAGATTTTTGTTTCTGGGAGTTTTCCAGTATTCTCTATAGAGAAGCAGCCTTCAGACATATGGTCATGATATTGCAGGCAAAATTCTGATTTTTTTTTCAGTTAAGTTGATGGCCTGGAGAGATATCCATATGACTTCCCCTTCCTTCCTTTCCCCCTTTCAACTATGGTATAAATTGAAGCAGCTGATCTTTAATTTAGGATTTAGATGGTAGAGTTCTGCCTTGCTGAATACGACTACAGGGCTTTCTACTCATATTAGACCTTACTTTTTTAATTTGTCTGTGCTCAGGCTAAGGTTGCTCACTTAATTTGAATGGAACATATTTAATGTGCTAATAGAATGATGAAATGATGTGATGTACTTGCCTTTCCTTTCCTATGAGAGGAGGCATTTTGATCTGTCATCACATACCTTCTGTCTGAAGCAAATGCAGTAAAATGTTTCTATACCTCAAGTAAATGTAGTGTCCTTGCTGTGCATACATTATCCCCGTAATACTTATTTTAGTAATGTTATGTAAAAAAATTATCCTATTTGTTCTTCCTGAAGATCTGCAATGGGTTCAGATTTCTGACTCTAAAGAAGCTTTTAAACTTCTAAAACTGGGCTTGAAACACCAGAGCATTGCAAGCACAAAGCTAAATAATTCCTCCAGCAGAAGGTAAGAAACATTTTGAATAGTATTGGGCATAATATGGTGGGTGGGAGGAAGGAGAAACTAAAACATGGCTTATAGATTTTAGGAAGGGAAGAGGCTTTAATAAGGTCTAGATTTCTAGGTTTCAATTTTGGTGTCCTTTAGCACTGTGTGACACAGTGGTTTAAGCCAAAAGGATTCAATCCTTCAGTAGGGTTAACATGTACTAAAGCTCACAGTATTTTATCAGATACTCTACAAAAGCACTTAACTTTATATCATCTAAGTATGGAAGAAGCAAAATACATGCTACATAAACATATCTTTAAAAGCTTGTATCTGATTGTGTATACTTAGGTATATTGACAGATCAACATTTTGAACAGATCTTATGGAGGCTAAAAATATTTTGAAAGTATTGATCTACTTCTCTGCTGATTTCAATTTCTCCTTTTAGTCACAGCATATTCACAGTTAAAGTACTAAAAATTGAAGATTCAGGAACACCAAGGGTGACCCGAGTCAATGAGTAAGTTCAGCACTGTCTCTTGTGATGCAGTTGTCACTTGCCTTCCATGTTGATGTGCTGGTACTGCACCCAGTGCTCACTGGCAGAGCCTCCTGCATGTATGGTGGCTCCTCACTTCCACCCTCATACAGTACTTGGCCCTCTCCCTCAAGCCATCAGTGTTGGTGCTGTTCTGTCTTGTCTCCTCTGCTCAGCACAAGGTTCTGCCAGACTTCGTTACTCCTGAACTCATGCAAGTCCCTAGAAGGAAGAGGATGAAGAGGTGGTGGGTGGGGTGGAATAGGAAGGATGTTGGGTAAATATTTAGTGGAAGATAGTGGGAAATTTGATTAGGGAAGCAAACTTGAGAAGGGTGAGGAAAAATGATCATTTTTAAAAGTGGATAATTTGTGCATCTGTAAGATAAATACAGTGATTTTGCCTTGTCTGCTTTCAGATTGTCGTTGTGTGATCTTGCTGGTTCTGAGAGATATACCAAGACCCGCAATGAGGGTGACAGGCTGAAAGAGAGTGGAAATATAAATAGCTCTCTCCTGACTCTAGGCAAGTGTATTAATGCACTCAAGAACTGTCAGCAGTCAAAGTAAGTCCTTCTGTGAATTGCCAACTGATTGTGTTTTTTAGATATTGCCTACAATGTTTAAAATATGCAACAGTAACACTTAAATTTTTGGTGGGAAAAAATGTATAGATTTCAGACATCCATACTGTAGTCTTGTTGATGTACCAAAGTTGTCTTTAAACTTGCCTTGTTTTGCTGTTTAATTAAATTGTTTAAATTATAACATCCTTTAAACATGCTATTGTAGATGTTAGCAATTTTACTTACTTGTTTTGAGTTTGGCTTATCAAACAAACTTGGGAATAAATTTAAATTTAAAATTTATATTTAAAACACCCTTGTCACTAGTGCCAATAATAAGAGTGAAACTTACAAGTCTTCAGGCTGGATTGGTCTTACACTGACTGGAATTACTAAACTTCTTTTCTGTTTTTTCTTTTTTAAAGGCTGCAGCAGCACATACCCTTTCGGGAAAGTAAGTTAACTCATTTCCTTCAAGGATTTTTCAGTGGAAGGGGGAAGGTGTACATGATAGTAAACATCAGCAAATGTGCATCAGCATACGAGGAAACACTCAATGTGCTGAAGTTCTCAGCCATTGCACAAAAAGTAAGTGTGTTGTATTCTGTCTTATTCAGTAACTTTAATTTGCTTTAAAGAGCAAGTTCTCTCACTTTTAGGAATATGAATTCAGTTATTGGATTTTTGTCTCGCACTGCAATCATATTTCTAATTACACCAGATTGAGCTTTATCCCCTAGAGCTTTATTGGGACATTTCTTTTCCTTTGGAGTGTTGGGGTGGAAACATCTGCTGAAAATTTGTAATTCCTATGAAACATCCAGCCTAATAAGAAACTTATTATATTTGGAAGACTTTCCCTGAGATCTGGGTAAATTTCTTCTGCAGATACAACATCCTCTCACTTGTAGCTGTCCCATATACTGCTGCTATCTTCACTAGGAATACTGCTCATCTGAAGTACGGATAAAATAGGTTGAGCACCAAAGGATGTGAAAGGTCATCTTTAAGTAAGAAAGTGGCAACAGAATCTGTAGGAATAAGTGCAGTGATGTAACTTTGGCAAAGTTGGAAGATATAAGTATGGAGGATCAGTGCTGTGGCTTTAATAGAAGCCGTGGAAGAGTTTTATTGACAGTTAAGTCCACGCCTTTGGAATTTGGGCAGGTTAAGTACGATACCAGAAGGAGTAGACTGTGGTGGTTATAGAGCTGTTAAGGAAACAGATTTTGTAGGATGGTGTTTGTGTAATGCAACTGGAAATTCAAAGTACAGGAAATGGCAATCTGTTGCTGCCTCTTGTAGGTTATCCAGTTAGTGAAACTTAGTGTTCCTGGGATCCAGAGAAGGGTTAGGCTATAATGTGACAACTTTGTACTCTAGCTGGAAACTGGTCTAAGTAGTGACTGAATAGATAAGCTGGGAGAGTGCTGTGCTCAGTAGACCTGTAGGAGAGTGCAACAGGTCTTCCAAGTGCCAATGAAGCTTTAAAAAATACCAATAACTTTTTGTTCTTGATTTTCTGGGTAGGTTATAGTTATGGACACATCTATTCTTCCCCAAGATCAGTCATTTGGCCAGAAATTGGCAGGAGAATCATCACTGCTTAGTGTCACTAGCGTGCCCATCCCAAGAAAAAGAGCTACTATCCTATGGGACAGAACCTTGGAAGATGTGTTTGAAGATGATGATGAGATGGAGGAACAGCCCAGTATGTCAAGAGAAGAAACAGTGCAGAAAAATGAAGAAAATGAAGTTGTTATTGCAAAAGAAAAATATATGGTATGTGCCAGGGCTACTTCAAGAATTAGTGTAGCATGGAGCCTTAAGGCAGTGAATTCTGGTTTCCTCCATCTCACCCTTTTTTCTTTTTTTATTTCTTCCCTACTCATCACCTTATTCTGCCTAAATCCAGTGTTTGGTACTATAAGTGGGATTACTTATGCCTTGGTGCTTATTGTGGGAAAACTATGAAATGTGTCCAAGGGCAAACTGAGCAGTAAGAATTGCAGTTTTGTCTTTCTCTTCTTTTGGTATCCTATGGTCAATACACAGAAGATATTTCCTGGTTTTTTAGCAACACAAGATTGTTCCTTTGTTATTTTATGCACAAGAAAACTCTGGATGCTGTTCTTGAAGCAACAGCAATTTTTAGTCACTTCTGGGGAAGACAAGGAGTAGGGGAACAGAGGACTAGAGACCAATTTGTGGAGGTTTCATTAATACCCAAAAAGGGGCATTGGGGAAAAAAGCGCCAAATTCTGTGGATCTTAAGCCTGTCTTTAAAGATAAATTTTGTTATAAACTTGGTGTTCTTTGGAAATACCCAATCTGTGCAAACCTAAATTGCTGTGTTAGTACCAAATAGGCATTACAATCTACTCATATATCCTTCTGTTCATGAATAAGCTAAAAAAACACCTGGAAAAACTTTTTCCAGCAGAGTGAAGTGTTGCGGTGTTTGAGGGATGGGAAAAATCTCACTTGTGGGAAAGTATTTCTTTATGAAAAGCATAATACTAACTGTAATTCTAGATGCTGGTGAATCTGGTAGAAGAGCTGAAGAGCAAACTTATTACTGAAAAGAAAAATAAGTTGCTGCTGGAAATAAAAATTCGTGAAGAAGTAATACAAGAATTTACACGTTATTTTGCTGAGCGGGAAACAGATTTCAAGTAAGCTGGCTTTAAGTGGTTTGAAAGTTACTTGTTAAGGAAGTGAAAGTAAATTTACCTATTTCTTAAACCTCTCTTGGTTGTAAGAGACCAGTCTTCTGCTAGATGTGATCTTTTGCTGCATCAGTTCATGTGTTGCTTTCTGTTTGGATTACAAGCTTAGGAAAAATGCTCTTTAGAAAAGGCTTTAATTTTTCTGTGGGATGGGTAGGAATGTGTGTGTATAATTCGTAAGCAGTGGTTTTTTTCCCTGTAGAATTCTATAAGGGAAGAGCTGCTTTGATAAGTTTTAGAAAGAATGACATTTACAAATTCTTTGGTTCCTTTTTGTTTTAGCGATACTCCAAACATACTCTGTCTCAAGCAGCTTAGAAAAAATGCTTTTTATTAAGTGCTATCCATAATCTGTGTATTTGTATCCCTCTTATCCTTCTGGCATGTGTGAAAGACTTCTGGTTTAGGGTAGCACCATTGTTTTGTGTATTGTTTTGTTGTACCAAAATAAAGAAGAAAGCATCTTTGTTTATAGGCAACTGTGCTAATAACTTTTTAGCCTCTCTGAATGCTCTCTCTTTTAGCTGACTTATTTTTTTCTACTCCAGAGAGTGCCTGTCTCGTGAACGAGCAGAGCTTGAAGAAAATTCTGAAAAACGCCTGGAAATCTTCAAGGAACTCGTAAATAGTTATACTCAAAATGCAGATGATAAAAGCAAATTACAAGATCAACCTTGCAGTGACCAAGCTGGAACTCTGGTATCTGTCTGCCCCAAATGTCCCTTTTACTAACTGCCTGTTATGGTCATGGTATTTCTCAAGAAATACCAAGGATGGTTTCAAGGAATTGCAATCAAAGTAACTGTGTCCTCAACAAGATATGCTTGTCTTATTTTATAGATGCAGTTGCTGAGCCTTGGGATTCATGAATTTTTGGGGTTTTCTGCATTTCTCCAGCACAAAGTGACAATTATTCTACACAAAGAAATTGGGGGAAAATCTGCAATTTTTTTTTTTTTGCTATAAAATCCATTGCATTTAGTGCCTGTTTAAAATCTTTGAGGCTGACTTCTTGGGCCCATGTATGGCCTGTGCTGGAATAGTCAGACTTTTCTCTTAGAGCAGTAGTAGCTACAACTGAAGCAATGAGAATTCCTCATCCACTTAAGCCATACCTAGACTCTTGAGTCTCTTGAGAGTTTGAAACCCTTTTTTAAAAAAACAGAGAGGCAAGATGTAAAGTCTTTTGGATATAACTTAGTATAAGTTACCACAGACTTATTTAACCTCACAAACTTTTCCTGTCATATGAAAATTTCAGATGTGTTTCTTCTTAAACGGTTTGCTTGCTCTGTTTATTCAATATTCTCATTTGTTTAAAATATGCTAATTTCATAGAAACTTGGAGGGGATGTTTTTGTGGAAATATAAGGGGGAATGTAATGGTGGGTCATTAAATGTTATAAAGTGGCTCTAGCTTGATACTGGAAACTGGTGTGTGAAGGTAGACAGAAACTGGCAGTCAGTGCATATGAAGCCACAAGATGGTTTTGAAGACAGAATTATAACTGTACTTACATATTAGAATTCCTAACAGTCTTCCATATTTTCTGTAGAAATAATGGGGTTTATGTAATTATTTGCCATTTCTGAATGAATATAAATCCTTTCAGAATGAAGAAAGCAGCACAGACACAGGAGCCTACATTGATTTTGGGGGTGTTATTGATTCTCTGCAAAATGATATCACGGATATCAAAAATCAGGCAGAAGCAGCACACCAGTACATTGTGTCCTTAGAAGACCCACAGGAAACTATAGATGGTTTTGAAAAACAGCTGGCAAAAATAACTGCTGAACTAGTTGAGACCAAGGAAGAGCTGGAAAAGAAAACCAGAGGTAAGCTGGGCCTAAATGTGATGTGAAAGACAAAAAAAATGACTGAGTACTGTAAAATAGGAATAATCATCTCATTGAGTGGGATTGTGTAAATCATGTGTATAGTGGTGGTAAATCCAGCGTTTTGTGTATGTTCAGGTTAAACAATATTACAGGCTTTGCTTATTTTATTTTTAAGATGAAACTTGAAATTGTCAGTTGCAGACTTAAAAATTGTGGGGTAAAACATCAAAGTTATTGATTTCCTTGCTGTATTGTAAACCCTCTACTTTGTTTTGCTGATGCAGTGTTTTCAGGCATCGTGTGGAACTTTGATGGAGAAAAAAATAGCAGCACCTCATAATGATCTCAGCAGAGGTCTTGGGATATGATCTGTATTTTGAATGGCTTGCAAGGCCCATTTGTCCAGCTCAGAAAATGCAAACAACGTTTGAAATGTCCTAGTAGAAGTCAGCTTGAAAATAAATGTATTAAAAAATTACTGAAGTACCAGAAGACACAAAGACATGGATTACTGAGTAAACTGTGATGGCTGATTATGTGATGTAGACTTTTTTCCTGTTACAGGTTTTGAAACACAGAGGATTAAATTGGATGAGTCTGCTGAGCAGCTTAAAGAAGCAACTGAGGTAACTTTCTCAAAAAAAAAACTTGTGCAAAATTATTTGCTTTCCTACAAGATTCCAATAATTTGAAGTGCTATTAGATTATGCTGCTAGCAGGTTTTTTATCTCAAGCATAGTTTAACTGATCTTGCATCTAAAAAGCATGGTAAAGTTCAATTTAACCCTGAACTTTTTTTTTTCTTTTTCAAGAAAATGAATATACAAAATGAAAGGATTCAAGAACTGATTGACATTGTGAAGCAAAAAGATGAAACTATTATGAGACTGCAAAGTCAGGTAACTCGTTCAGAAGAAACCATCAAAGACTATGTAAGTCTTAGACATCTTAATTGTCTTTATACAAAAAGTCTTAGTATGTGCATATAATGGACTTTGGAAAATTGGAATTTTGTTTAAATAATTGCCATTTACTTCACCTGATAGCAGATCAGTTGGCATTGAAACTAAAGCCACAGCAAAATGTTAGTGGTGTGTGTAAATAATGAGATTTTCAGAAGTACTGATATGAATTTATTATTGGAGGACACTAGATGAGACTCTGAAAAGCCAGTAAAAAAAATAAAAAGACCTCAAACTGTGAGGACTTTAAAAAGTGGGAATACTGGAAGTGCATCACTGTCTGAATAAAAGAGGAAGAAAATGAGGTTTTGCTGCAACAAAAGATCAATTTTAGTTAAAGTTAGAATTTAAGAATGTAAAAAAAGACAATAATTGTGTAAATTAGGAAAAAAAAATCAGTGTATTCCACCCACCACCACCATGCTTGCATGCTTTCAAGGGAAGAGTGTTAATGTGAATGTATTGAGCAGAGTTTGAATTAAGAAGGTATGACAAGGGTATCTCTGCTTTTGATGTGATGAATAAAACTTGGAATTGTATAGTCTAATGATACCTGCTGAATGCTGCAAGCTTGCTTGGCTAAATGTATGTACGTAAAAAAAATCAAAACATGCAGTTAGAGCTTTTTTGGGATTTTATTTTTTTTGATCCTGATGTCCAGTAACATGAAGGAGTTTTGAGAACAATTTAAGTGAAACTTAGTCAGCACTCTGATCCATTTCTCTTACACTGTGAAGTCAAAGCTTTGGCCATACTTTATCTTGTGTTCTCTTGGCCTCACAGCTGCTTAACTTGTCAATAGTATTAAAGCTCCAAGAGTGAGTGCAGTGTGATGACTTAGTATTACTGCTCCATCCAAGAGCAAGGCTTTAACTGTCCAGTGGTTCTGTGGGACTGTGTGGCATGAAATTTTAAACATGACCACAAACCTCAACTCTTTAGTCCATTGTGTTTTTTTAATGAAGTACTTACACATGAATAACAGGTCCTCGACAACCACATGGCTTGCCACTTGTGTCATCCTGCAAGTGAATGTTTTTCTTAGTCAAATAGATACCAAAGTATGTAGGGCAGAACTGACTAGGCTTTCCAATTGCATCAAATGTGTCATGACAAAAATGATCTGTGGCTTTGCTGAAGGCTGTTAAAGCTCCCAACTCTACCAACTGTGATCAGAAAGTGATGAATTTGTAGAACAGACTGTGCGCCCTTTTAAGAAATTGGGAATTTCATCAACTCTTTTGACATTGGAAATTGTTTTCAAATGGTAAACTAAGTCCTCTTAATGAAAGTCTTGCATTTTGTAGTTCTGTAGTCTCTTTCACTGATTCCTGTATGATGCAAAGTATTGTGTTTCTTAGTATCTGAAGTTGCAGGAGCTTTTCATTTAACTGATGTATCTGTCACTGACTTTTCCTCTGACAACCCCTATGCACTTTACCCATAAGGTTTTGTAAAAATATTTGTCTAGAAAAAACTACTAAGCCTTTTAAGTGCTCTATTTGTACAACTTCAAAGTAATTGATCCTATTTTAACACAGGAGAACACTTTGACTACCATTAAGAGACAATTAGCAGAAAAGAACTCTAACGAAGTGATTGAAAGTAGCCAGTTCAAGGATTGTGAGGAAAGTGTATTGGAAGTGGGAAGAAAACGTTGCTTGGAAAATAAACCTACTGCAGAAGAAGAGCCACCTACAAAGAAAGGTACAATTTCCACCATCACTCAACAGGGGGTCTTCAAAATAAGCATGCTAACTATTCCAGAACAGAAGAAAATAGTTGGGAACCATAAACATTATGCTCTGAGGAGGAAATCTGCTATGTTAAACTGTAAAAGGAAGTAACTCTTCTCTCCAAATGTAATTTATAGGCCTCTTTTGCAGAGGGCCTTGTATCATTTACTCCTAAATGATTTAAATAAAAGTTAGTTTTTAGACTCTTTCCTTTCTGATGCTTTTCCTTATCTGTGTATGTACCTGCATACCCAGCTGTAGTTCTTAGGCAATTTCTTAACAGTTGTTGTACTAATTTTTGTTGCTGGACTTGTGAGAAAGTAGCATGTCCTGGTCAAGTTTTAAAAATTGCCTAAGCAATCATCAAAGGTGTCAATGACTTACTGATTGTTCACTCATACAGTATGTGCTGTGAACCTTGACATTTCATTCTGTATGCATGCTGTGAACATACCAACTCTGGTCGAGGTGGCAGAGCTGGCAAAGGAGAAAAATTAATTTTACTGCCATTCAAGTGGAAAGCTAAAGTCTAGAAATGGTGTATTTTGTACAGCTCTCATGCTTGCACTTTCATTCTTTTTGCTTTTCTTGCTTTATCTGTGAGCTTATCAGGTGAATAAAATCTATTATTGAGACTGAACTATATGGGACTTGTGCAGAATGGTATTTGTAAGAACTGTCTGCCTCTAACTTGACTTCAGGGCTCAGCTTGGCTTTGGTTTCTCATAGAGCTATGGAAAGCATATGCATAAGGAAGGTGAGAGACCTTTCCTTTTTATAAAAGCAGAATTATCAAATTCACATGATCACAGAAAAATGAGGATACAGTGAATAAACTGAATGTTGGACTGTCAGTCATGACACTGTGCAGTGAAAGAACAGGGGAGCACTCACTGTAGCAGATCAGTTTTACGTTTATGGTGCAGAGCTCTGGTAAATGAGGTAACATCAGGCTGGCATCCAGGCAGTGGTGGGGCTCCCCAGAGCTCTATGGGCCCAGTTCTCTTCAACAGCTTCATAAACAGCTTGGATGCAGGACCCAAAGCTATCCTAAGTTTGCCAGTGACAGCTGTTGACTCCCTCGAAGCCTGGGAAGCTCTGCAGAGAGATCTAGACAAATTACAGAGCTGAGCAATCACCAGCCCAATGAAGTTAACAAAGAAAAGTGCCTGATTCTGCACTTGGGATAGGGTAACCCTGGCTCTAAATACAGACTGGAGAGTGAGAGGCTGGAGAGCAAACCTGCTCTTGATGATCTTTGAGGGTCCTTTTGAACTGAGTATCTTCTATGATTCCATTGAAAAAGCACTTCATGCAGAGAGTATTGAACTGAAATTTGCTGCCCTAGAAGGTGGGAGAGGCAGATAGCTTAACTAACTATGCCTGCACTAACAGCAAACAGGTGCATGTGTGGATATGGAAAGACTTAAGTAGGGTTATATTGTCTCAATTCTTCACTGTCAAGAAAGGTCCATATAAAATGGCTGGGCCTGCCAGTAGTGGCAAAAGGAGGTAAAAATATTAGGCTAGGTCAGCTGATGCTGTGTCATGTCATCCAGTAGGGCATTTCTGTTGTTTGTACAACTTCAAGGGTCATTTGAAGCCAGGACTAGGGACTTTGACAAACCCTGTGTTTAGACACCTCACCTGTAGTATTTTGTCTGATCTGTTTTCTTAGGACTACACAACTGGGCTTTCAGAGAAAACCATTTCCAATTCTTTAATCCTGTAGTATTTAAAAATATGACCTTATATGCTACTGTAAGGCTGCTATTGTGGTTGAGCTAACAGAAGCACTTAATGTGTCTTATAATAGGAAAACTATGGACAAGCAGGAGGAAAGTGTCCTGTTGACTTCCACAAACCAAAACACTATTGCTAATGCTTCAGAATGACCTTTTGTTAGTGACTCAGATTGACTATACAACTTGCTGGATCTGTTCAGAGGATGTTTCCGTGCAGTACACCTGTGCTTAATGGTCCCAAAGTGAGATGATTGCCTAACTCTACCTCTGTAGGTGCAGCACTCACAAAAATCCATAGTATCTCCCTATAGTATATAGCTGTGATGCTCGAATCCTTAGAGATAGTCAGACTTGATTTAATAGTAAAATATAACATGCCTGTTAGTAAAGGGACACAGTTGGTTTCTATGTGTGAAATACAGCTGAAATCAGTTTTGAAGGTGATGAAATAGATGTGATTTTAGTTAAAATGGCTCATTACTTTGGGAAAACAGTCTGAAGTTAATAAAAAATGAAAATTTGGGATTGGAATGACGTGTTGTAAATCTTTCCTGGAGAACTTTATATGCAACATATTAGCTGTGGCCATTAATAGTTATCCTTTTATCTAGTTTAGAAACATATTGAATGTAGAAGAGGAAGGTTCCAAACACAAAGCAAAAAAAAAATTGTGCTGGATTTTTAGCTTTGTTTTTAAAGCAAAGTGATATAGAGCATGCATAAAACATCTCAGAAAGGTGTATGATGCCATTGCTTCCCTAAATGGAGGATGGGCAATTGCTGGTTCTATTTAAAGGGATGGTTGAATCGGTGGAGGTGGTGACTGGTTATCACTGTGAATGTTACCTGGCTCATAGGTGTTGCAAATACAAGTAAAATTAGCTAAATTTTTCTGCTAGTGGGGCAGAATGGAAAGTTGGAATAGGACTGTAGCAAGCTTTTTTCAAGTCTTCTGAACACATTTCTGCAAATTATACCTAGAAGCCCAAGAGGAATTTTAGTGCATATAAAATGTTTCAGAAGGTTCTAGCAACTTCAAGACTCTAAAATGCTATGAGAGTGTGGCTTTTAGGTGGTGCTAATTTTCCACACTGCAATTACAATTTGGTGTTGCCTAGTGACTTGTTGATTTTAATTAACCTGAGCTGTACGAGGATTTATTTATTCTTGATGTTTTGGTTTTGTTTTTAGGAGATAAGAGAGAGAGTTGGGAGAACTACTGTCTTGATCTAAAGAGAACTAGTAATTCTGAGACCTACATGGAAATGCTAGTACTGAAGGAAAGAACTGAAACCTTGGAAGGTCAGATAGCTGCACTTGAAGAACAATGCCAAAGAGAAAAAAATGAAAAAGAAGAGTTGAATCAGCAGATAGCAAACTTGCATCTCAAACTCTCTGCTTCTGAAGAAAAGGCTTCTGGCTTAAGTGGAGAACTACAACAATGTCAAGCTGAATATCAGGAGACTGTTTCTGAATTGGACAAGCAGAAAACTATAAATAAGGAACAAGAAGAAAAGATTATTCAGCTAAATACCAAAGTAACACATGCTAAACAAAATATAATTGACAAAGTGTCACAAATTAAAACAATGCAGTCCCAGGTAGATGAATTGTATCAGTGTTACTCAGAATCTTATGCTGTGGATATCGATTTAGTTAATGCAAAGGATTCCTTAGACGCTCAAAAGCATGAGCCAGAGACAGCTCAAATGAGTTCTCTATCCATGCAGTTCCAAACTGCTTCCACAGCAGATCTGAGACAGGAGAGCCCCTTTCACCGCAGTATTGAAAGCATTTGGGAAGAATGCAAAATTATGGTTAAGGTTTCCTCTCAAAAAAGTCATCGGATTCAACAACTACTTCAACAAGTGGAAGACTTAGAGAAGAGACTTCATGATAGTGAGACTTATAGTAATCAACTTGAAATAAAATTAAATGAGATTACAAATCAAGATCATCAGTCTGTGAAGGAAAAAGATCTTATTAATCAGTTACAAGAGCAAATCCAGAAGAAAACCCAGGATTTTGAAAAACAGGCTGCAGAAAATGAGAGGGTAATTGTACAGCTTCAGGAGAAGGTTACCAGCTATGAGGCAGAAATAAAGGATTTTGAATGCCTATTGGAGACTTTTAAGACTAAAGATGACAGGATGAAAGAGTTAGAAGAAGAACTAAAAGAAAAAGAATCTACTATTTTAAATCTGGAAAGTAATACAGTAGCTCTGCAAGAGAAATGTACCAATGTAGACAAAAAAAGGAAAGAACTCAGTGATCGAGAAGCAAATTTGAAGGATGAAGTTGCACAGTTGATGAACAGTTTGGAGACCATGAAACATGCTCTTCGGGAAAAGGAGAAAAATGAGTATGAGCAAATACAGTCTATAGAACTGTAAGTAAATAATGAGATTACTTCTAACCCTTTAAGAATAAAATTAAAACTCCCTTATGTCAACATTAGTTTATTTTGACATACCACATTTGCATGTTTATTGACTTGATTAACCAAACTGCTTCTTTGAGAAATTTCTATACACTACTCAAATTTTATATTTGGATATCCTACTGGCTATGTTTTCCTTATCTGTTTGTATATTCTTTCAAAAACATACATCTAAATCATGTGGAACTATTGTGCAGGGAAATGGGAACATACAATTAAATTTATTATTTGAGGATTTCTAATAGTTTTGTTGCAGACCCTTTCTGAAGGAAATGGCATAGTGCAATATTACATCCAGTAACTTGTATAAAAGTAGGACATATTTTCTTTGTGAAGGACTGAATCATAAAAGGAAAGAAAGGGGGGGGGAAAAGCCCAGGGAGTAAACAGCTATTCTAGGTGAACAGTCTACTGGAAGACTTGAAGGAATAATGGGTGTGGAGGGTAGAACTTTCCTCAGTGCCCTCTACTTTTTAAATCTATAAGAAATAGGAGATTATGTGCATCTGAGACCTTATATTTGCTGTATGGTAGGGAAATTGCAGTTATGTAAAAATAGCTTTAAGATGCTGTGTAGCCCTTCTCCTGACTATGGTTTCTTTAGTGCCATATATGTGGGTACTGCACATACTCCAAAATACAGTTTAGCATGAAGGTCTTTTGCTCCCCAACCCTGTGCTTGTATTGTATTGTCATTTATAGGGCCTGAAAAACCTTTAGTTAGTTTAAAAGTCCAAAATGTCTTACTGGAAACTCTTTGAAATAAATGTGATGGCTTAAAAATAAACCTATCAAAATTATTCTTTACTTTGCAGAATTTGTGATGGCAGGATTTATTGCAATGTTATTGGTTTTTTCCACTTTTCTTTTTATTCATCTTGATACTTACAAGAACTGGGGTGTAGTTCTTTAAACTTACTCAATTTTAACTTTGGGCTTTGCTAATTTGTAAGGTCACCTCATGATAAAAATGGTTGCTCTACTGTGCTTAAAAAGATAATATTTTTTAAAAATTGAGTGTTCGGAAGTGAATCTGAGCAGTTTACTTCAGGCTCGTGTAGGAAGATGTTGAAATCCAGATGTGAAATTATAAAGCTTGTCATTGATCTGATAGAGCCAAGATTCTATTTGCAAATAAAACTAGCAAAGAGCATGAGCTAATGTGTAAGACTAATGTTTTTTATGTCTCTTAATTTCTAACCCAAGCCTACGTAAAGATCTTTCTGAAAGCTCTGCCCTTGTACAAAGTTTGAAAAAAGATTTGCAGAGGAAAGAGGAAGAATACACAGATTTGAAAGATAAATTTTCTGATGCCAAGAAACAAATTCATCAAGTCCAAAAAGAGGTTGGTAACCATAGGCAAAAAGTTTCTTCTGCAAGTTTGGGCTTCTGTTATTAAAATCTGTTTTCGTGAATCTCAATCTATGGATGTGAAAAGATTCATAATAAGGGTATTTTGGGTGATACGTTTAGAGTATCTTCGCTTGTGCACTGCCAGCCCCTGAAATTTAATGAAGATGCATGCAAAAATTTAACTCTAATTTAAGTAGTTGGTTATCTAGGTAACTTAGAGAGGTTGTAAAAGACTTATAACTAAATGTAAATTTTGCTTGCTGTCTTGTTGCAGGTGTGTACAATGCAAACTCAAGAGAAATCCCTGAGGAAACAAATTAATGAACTTGAGAAAATTAAAAAGCAGTTTAGTGAAGAATTAGAGTTCAAACAGCGCACAATGCTGCAACTTAAAAAGGTATTTTGTTTTATAAAATTTTACTTGCTCTTCATTTTTTTTTAACTAATCTACTAATGAGGCAAGTTTTCCAAGCAACTGGATAAAGCTTACAGAAGCTGGGGTAAAAATAAGAATAGCTAGCTGAAATTGGTTTTAACAGATGAAGGAAAGATGTTTAAAGAAATTCTCATGCCAGACTTATTTAAAACAATTTTACAGTCGTTTGGGTAAATAAATACTTAATACCTGTGGACTTTCTGATTAGTGACACTTAGATATGTCAGTAGTCATGTCTCTTTTATTTTTTAAACAGATGGAATGCTACTATATACTATATGAAGAACTTACTTGTTTGAGACTGTCTTAAGTGCTTTACTTGTTTATTAAATTCAAAGTGAAAAGCTATTAATTTCTGGCATATGTATTTGTTTATTTCAGCATGTTCTAATTTCTTTAATTTGCTTTCAACGTGATATTTAGGAGCAGTTGAATAAAGAAAAGCTGGAAGAAATCTCCAAACAGTACGAGAAAACACATAAAGGTCAGAAAGAGCTATCATTTTTCCAAATTTTTTTTTTGTGTGTGTGTGCAATGACAATATAATGAGCGATCATGTCAGTAACAAATTTGGAGGCTAACATATATTTATATTTTAGAGTACCGAGACACTCCAACCTGGACATTAAAATCTCACAGCCAGAAAGTAATTTGTATTCAATTGTTAGTAAATATATTTGTAAGCAAAGAAACAGTCTTAGATTAAGAAACATAAGCAGAGAAAGTATTAGTGTTCATTTAGTCAATATTGAGGTTTACCTGGTTTTATTTTAGTTGTGAATTTTACCAAAAGCATGAACTAGCACACTGTTGTGTATGCTAGCACAAAGTTTCTGCAGATTTGATAAACATTTAGCAGTTGAACAGTAGTTAATTTCTCATAGCCATACAAGCCAGAATCTGATATTTAACACCAAAACACACATATAAGTTAAATCGGTGAAAATAGAATCACTTAAGAATTTGGGATGTGGATAGTTCAGTGTGGATGCTCTATTTCCTTGTAATAGAGGTTTTGATCTCAGGGAATGGAGAAATGACTTGTAACTAAGGCAGTTTGGGAGGGAATGGTGGGAACTGGAAGGAGGCTCATCTGTAAATTAATTTTCAAATTTTCAGATCTGTGTGCAAAGGAGAAAATCATTGAAGATATGCGGATGACATTAGAAGAACAAGAACAGACTCAGATTGAACAAGATCATGTTCTTGAAGCCCAATTAGAAGAGACCAACAGATTAGCTTTGGGTAATCTCTCCATGGAAAGGGAGCAGGGAAGGAAAATTGTTTGGAATGTGTATCGTGATAGCAGCTTTACATTTCTGGTTTTACTTACCAATTGCTATTTAGGTGTTACTTTTACGTAGCAAAGAGCAATTTCCTAAAAGGCTTCTGTTGTCTGTGATCATAGCTGATAAATCCAAGCAACTTTAGTAGAAGGATGGGAACATGTTCAAATACACGTTTAGAATTATACATTAAGTAAATTCATTTTGTGTTTTGCCTAGAACTGGAAGCATGGAAGCAGAAATATAGAGAGCTGAATGACCAGTGCAATAGTGACTGGCAGCAAAAAATGAGCAAAGCTGAGGAGAAAACCATAAATGAAAATGAGGAATTAATAAAGCTGCAAAAAGAACTGAAGGTAAAACATAATGATAGCATTCATACTTAAATTTAAGGCTATAACTCCCATTTTAGGAGTCTAAGATTTTTTTGTGTAACTGTCTTCAAGAGCCTGGGGCATGATAAGGCCAGTTATTACACTGGTAAAGGAAACCTCCTTGAACCACCTCTTCCATAGGGCACCACTGATGCCCCATAACGGAGTGCACCGTGCCCTGCCTTATGCTACTGCTGTGCACAGGGCTTCTGTAGCTGCTTTCCTCTTAGAGTTGTCTTAATCCAACTCCTGATATCAGTTCCAGGGATCTCTCCTGTCAGTTGCTAAATCAAACTCTCTCTCAAGATCTTGTACTTGCTGCATGGCCGGCCTGTAAGCCCTTCCTTGTAAGGCTGAGGACTTGCCTCTAACTCTCCTTGGATTAGAAAGTAGACTTATTTTCTAAGCAACTTTACAGGTGCTTCCTGTCTTATGTGATATAATGTCTGACAAGAGGTTTGATTGTGATAGGAAAGGAGACAGAGTTGCTGTGGATTCAAGTGACATTCTTAGGTACATGCTGTCTCTGCCTACCATTCAAACTGTAATACATTGTTTCCCTTTCAGTCTCGAAGCAGAGACTCCTTTTCTAACATGTCTTTTAAGGCAGCATAAAAGCTTGGGGATTTGTAGGGGAGAAGTGTCTGTTTACCATTACTTTTGGTGTATGTGTCTGATTGACCCAGAATGCTTTGAGAAAAAAATGTATTCCATGAAGATGTGCCAGTCTGAATAAGAAATGCTGAAAATAGATATTTTTTTTGCAATACAGAAGTACAAATGAATATAATACTTGTACCTGGGAGTATGCTAGAGTAAAACTGTGCTACTGTTTCTGTTATGTTTATGAGATTAATCCATTCAATGGTATTCTGAATTTTAAGTATTTTTTTTTTTCCCTCTCTGCTTACGGTTTTATTTCTGGTTTCATCAAATTAGGAAAATGAGGCAAAGTATCAAACTGATAGAAAAAAGTGGATTGAGGAAAAAATGGCACTCATAAATCAAGTAAAAGAAGCTGAGAACCATCGCAACAGGGAAATGAGAAAGTTTGTGGAGGATAGAGAACACCATGTAAAGCAACAAGCAGAAATTGTAAGTGACTGTCTCAGCAGTGTCCTGTGGTGTCTTTAGTAAAGAGTAAATCACATGTCAAGTGTTGAACAGTGGGGGCACTTTAGAGTAGCTGGCTTTTGTCAGTTCCTTTAGTTTCTCACATGACAAAGCCTGGATGAGATGGTCTCAATATGAAAAAGGAAGAATAGGATCATAAAATGAAAAATCTCAGCACATCATGGAAGTTAACGTGTTCCTTCCTGTTCCATCACTACCGCCTCACTATGAAGTCTTTAAATTTCATATTGTGTATAAAATACCAATAAATAACTTACACTAGTTGCTCCATAGAAGCTAAGAAAGCTTGCTTTGGAAAATATTTGCTCAGTATGCTGTGGTAGCTTTGGGGAGACTGATAGTTATTAACTAAGGCACCTGAATTGTTTACTGGGCTGCATCAAGGTTGTAATTTTTTAATCAGATGAAGTTATTGTATGAACCTCTGCGATCTGAAACTGCATTTGCTCTAGAAATAGTTAGCAATGCCTTTGTGGACCTGCAATTAGTACAGGAGGATGTTAGGAGCTTACGACTACTTTTGTAAGCTACTTTTACTTTATCTATTACTTTTTATCCCTGAGAATTGTAATTAATAAAATCTTTAAGTGAGCAAACAGGAGCTGTGGTTCTTAAAAAGAAAATTCTCTTCACAAAGAGTATAAATACAGATTTTCTAACTGAAACGTGGCTTACTTTTGCATATTTGTACTGAAACTAGTTCTGTGTGAGCTTTATAATATCTGCATAGGCTCTTAAGTTTACTAAAACTATAAAATAGTACTAACTAAAACAAAACTAGCAGAAGAGTTCAGATACCGTGTCAAAGTGGTGTTCTATTCTAACCTACCTTTTTTAATATTTAGGAAAGACTTACTGTACAGCTGGTAGAGAAGGACAGCAATCTTCAAAAGTGGCGTGAAGAAAGAGATGAACTAGTGGAAGCTTTGGAAGTACAGCTCAAGACTTTGGCTTCTAGCACCATACAAAAAGATAAAGAAATAGAGAGGCTGAAACAGGCTGCACTGACGGCTTCAGAAGAGGTCAATTTTATTCCTTCTGAGTGATTTTTTGAGGTTTTTTTGTAACCCATTAATTCTGCAAAATACTCTAGTTGCTCTTTGTATTCTGGCTCTATATTTATGTTCTCAAACACCATCATGTTGAAATAATTTGCAGCTAATTTTAAAAGAAAAGCTTTACGTTTATTTGCAACTGAATTTGTAATAGTAACAGGAGTTTGAAAATATTTAGTAGCTCAAGTAAACACTTGTGAATATGGACTGGATATCTGAAGCAATTCTCCCATTTGTCTTTTTCACAGCCCCAAGAACTTCATGAGCAAATGGGAGGTGAACTTAGAATTCTAGATAAGAATTCTAAATAAGTATAGTAAAATAGAAAGTTTTGCATTATGTTTCCTCAGACTCTTATGAGACTTTTCTTTGCTTTACATAGACACATTAAATTATTGGCTTTGTACTGGTTACCTGACTGGTTTTGCTTGCAGTTCTAAAACTGATATGACCAAGTAACCATAATGATACTTGTGATATATATTACTTTCTTTTGACAGTCCTGAAATTTGTGGCATTTTGCTATGTTTATTAGGATAAGGAAGCTGACATAGAAGATCTAAAAAAACAGCTGGCTGAGAAAGATGAGTTTATAAAGGAAATGAAACAGCAGATTAACCATGAAAATCCTCACTCTTTGGCAGAAGTACCTTTACCTGAAGAAGGACTAGATAAAATTGATCAGTCTGTAAACAAAGAGGTATGTTTGTTTATGTATTAATGATATGTTTATAATTCTGTTGGGTTTTTTCAGATATATTTCTGTATATAGTTCTGGAAATCTCCCAAAACTTCTTCGTACTTCACCTGTATCATCAGTTCTGAGTTCTTATTCATTCTTTCACACTTACTCTCAGAAAATAAGTACTTTAGTTAAATGAATACTACCTCTCTATATATGTTATAGAACCTTTACACCTGAGGCAAAAACTAGTTAACTAGTCCAGGTTCTTGAGATTTTGGAGACCTGTTATTTGTAGTGTCAGCTCAGTTTGATTATGTCAGTGTTAAGGAGATTTCAACTCAAACCACTTCTGTGATGTCACCTGTTGTGTAATGAGATGGTGCTGTGATTAACCACCCCAAATGGGGTTCATAAGAACAAAACAGTATCTTGCATCCTACTTAAAACCACTCTTTGAAGTGTACATAAAAGTTGAAATAAAAGCTGTATGGTATAATCATGTGAATAATTATATCTGACTTCAGCTGTGTGCTCTTGAAAACTTACCTCTCAGTGATGCATATGAAGTGGCTGATTATTACATTGGTCATCTGGGAAAAAACTCTTTAAGTTCTTTTACATGTGTGTGACCAATAGCAGGGCTGACTGGGGTTTGCTTCCTTCCACTGTAGGAAACCTGTGTGTACCTTTGTTAGCTAATGAGACCAGCTATTCCTGGGCAACTTTATTAGTCTGCTCCATTCCTGGGAATGCATTGCTGCTGGGATTCTGGGTGGGGGTTCCCTCTCAGAATCCCAGCAGAGGCTGTTGGAGAGCTGCCTTTTGACTTTCCATGAACTTTTTTATCATCTACTTTTCAAGAAGAAGGAGGTTGACCCTTCTGGGTGAACAAATGTAAGGAGGAACAGCTGGAGTTCTCTAGAAGGGGAAGAGAGCTCCCTAAAGATAAGCTACAGAAATATCATACTTTTCTCACAAAAGTTGCTATTACTGCCTGGTTCCTGAGGTGCAGCAGAGTTGAGGTGGAGACAGTCACTAAGGGTCTCTGGCCTTGAGGAAAAATTAGTTGGAAACAAAGTATCAGGCTGAGTTCGGCCAGGAAAATTCTGTGATCATCCATACAAAAAAAAAGTTCAAAATGTAACAAAAAAAGGTTTTTGTTCAACTCTGCTGTAGTTGATTTCTTCACTCCTGTTGTAAGTGTTCTGAAAGCTAACTGCTGGAAAATAGAACACTTACTTTGCAATCTACTGGGAGATGGGGGGTGATACATGTTACATAGTATTTAACTTATAGTTCATTTAAAACTTGTTCTCTTACAATTTCCATGTACCTGCAGGACCATTCTGAAATTGTCCTGGACTCTACTGAAGTGTCCACAGAGGATGGAAAAACGAGTCGGTTCCCAAAACCAGAGATGGAAATCCAGTTCACTCCTCTGCAGCCCCATAAGATGGAGGTGAAGCACCAGGGCAGCACCTCACCAGTTACAGTTAAAATGCTCAAGCTGAGAAGGAAAAGGAAGAGTGTGGAGATGAATGAGGTGTGAACTCAACCAACTGAGAAAATCTGTTTCGTTTCTTTTCAGTTATTATTTATCATTTATTAAAACTCTAACTTCTTATTTTCTGCTGAGATCCCAGGGATTTATGTGGGGTATTATTTAAACCCCATGTCTCCCAAGGAATGCATCTCTGGCCTGTGTTGAATAAGGTCATAGACTTCAGCTGATCCAGACTCTGTCTCCTTGTGCCTGATTTGCACTTCCTCTTTACCTTTTACATTTCTTTCTCCCAGATAGTGCCACTTCTTGCTGTCTCCAGCTCTGATCTGTGGGATTACAGACCAGCTCTATAAAATCATTTCGTTTCGTTTAGGCGGTCGTTGGTATCCATTACAATTTCTTCTAATTTTCTTTAGGACTTTGTGACAAGTGAGAACAAGAGAAATGCAAAACCTCCTATGGCTGATTCACCTTCTACAAGCAGCAAAACAAAGGTTTGATTTTATTCCATTTTTGAAGTCAGTTTAGCCTTTTCTGTAAAGATAGGCTTGTGAAAAGAGCAAATTATCTTATGCAGAAGTATCTTATCCTTATCTCTGTATTACAACAGGATTCTTCAACATTTATGGTGTCTTTTTACTGAGCTCTTATATGCCAAAGGGTCTGTATTTGCCAGGAATGTGTAGTGTCTCAGCTGCAGCGTGCAGTGTTTCAAAGGGGAAGGATGTTGCATATTGAGTAGTTAAAAAAGACTATTTTGAGTATGTTGTTAGTGTGATGTTATATAGGCAATGCCTTTGAAGTAAAACTGAAGTGTATCTATATATATGGCAATTATAAAAAGATTATTTTAGGCCATAGTAGTAACCTGGGCAGGTTCACAGGGTGAGTGAGAGATTTATTTGCCCCATCAGATTCTTTTATTTATAATCAATATAATTAGCTTGTCTAGTAAAATACTCTACAACTTTGAATCTGCCTTTTTTAAAAAAGCAACCTCTGTTTCCTGTATAACTCATGCTCTTAAGTGTATTTTGTGAATCTTTGGCAATTTTCTTTCTTCTAACTGTAAAATGAGGTTGTCTGCATTATTTGCTGTAGTGATATCGTTACTGAATTGAACAAAGGTGTCAGTAGCAAAGCTCAATGTGTCAGCTTGAAAAAAAATGTTGAAGTAAAATAACATTAAATGAAACTTGAGGATTAAGTCAGTTTTCAGCTTAATCAATGTTCCTGTATTTTTGTACAGATGGCTACTACACAATCTGTTAGAAAAGAATACCCCTTAAGAAGGCAAGAATCTACTCTAAATAAAAAGTCAGCTAAGAAAGATGGGACGCTACAGAAAATTGGTGATTTTTTCCAAAGTTCTCCTACTATTATTCACTCTAAAGGTTTGTACAGTATAAATAAGACTTACTCCCTATTCTCTGGCTGTTGTAGAATGGCAGAGAAAAAAAATATTGTCTTGGTTGTTTGGACCACACAATTCTAAAACTTAGGTTAAGCATGAAATATAAACCAGGTGGAGTGAAAGATGAAGTGTGAAATAGCTGCATATTTATCATAAAAGCAATGATAATTGTTATGCCCCAAATGTTGCAGTTACTCTGTACCTACTTACACATAAAGACAGTTTTAGAAACTTGCCCTGCTGCTCTAAAAAATCAAGGGTTGAATCCAAACTCCAAATCTTCCTTTGTTCTATAAGCAATCCCTTGTTGCTGTGGAAACTTTGTTAATGTTTTTTGATGTACGTTAATTCTATGAGATCTGAAAGCCAGTGACTCATGAATATATTTGGAAGGTTTCATTCAACTGAATATAGAGCAATTAATGGATTTTGTTAAGTTTAGGTATAACCTTGGGAAGATTAATTGCTTGGACCTTTGGTTGAAGGATGTATTTTTATTCTTTCCTATAGCAAGAATGATCTCCAGGTTAACTGTGCGTTTAAATAAAAATTGAAATTACAGAGGGCACAAGGAATCACCAGTATTTAATTCTAAAAGACACTATTATTTGTTTAAAACAAAGTTGGTATTTTTTTAATGTGGACAGTTAAAATAAACTCCTGTACCAACTTGAAAGCTTGTCCTGCTACAGAGTACATCTTAAATTATCTGACATAATATAGTCTAGATAATAACTGTGTGAGGTTTTTTAAAATTTCTGTTTTATCATATTGGTTCCAGGAGCACAGTATTTAATATTATCAATGGAAACCAAAGTCAGACTACCTAAAATTTCATCATTAATTTGAGCAATTGGGTTCTGTGTTGTAACCTTTGTTACCATGTCCTGTATGGTTTCCCTCTTTGTATGACAGTATTGCTTATTTCTTATTTTTATTTTTTTTCTAGTGCACATACTCTTCTCTTTTATAGAGCTAATACTAGTTCGATAAAACTATTAAAAGGTACAGAAATAATTGATTGTGCACTGTGCTTCTGTCAGCACAAAAGTTAAGCCTGTTGTTAAACTTAGTCTTCTTTAAGTGAGATCTCAGTCAGGTCTGAATCCTAACTGATTTTTAATGTGCTATTTAAATGTGTCCTTTAAACTTTTGCACCTGAAGCCACAGAAGACTGCTTCCACCTACAGAAAACTGGTAGTCAAATACCACTTCTGAGGTTTTATGTTTGAGCTTTGGTCTACACTGGTTTAATTTTTAAACTGTTTTAATAAAGCCTACTTTATTCATGAATTTTGAGGCTCACAAAACCATGACATGTGTTTATGATAAAATTTGTCTTTTAGCAAAGAAGCTTATTGAGACAATAAGCTCTCCCAAGTCTGCAGAACCAGAAAATGTGAAAGAAAATGAGCTCAAGCCAAAACGAGCTAAGAGGAAGCTGTATACAACTGACATTTCCTGCCCTCTGGATATCCCTAGTTCTTCAGTAAGTGATTAAGATTCCTCTTTTTTCCGCTGTAATGTTCTTCTGTAATCTTAAAATTAACTATTAGAGAGAAAAGACAAATCTGAAGGTCTAATCGAGTTGCAGAAGAGGTTTGAAAATACCAACTTACAGATTTATTCTACCTAACCATTCCTTTTGGTATTTTCTTTCTGCTGTTTCACTTTTTTTTTCTGTTTTCTCATGTCTTTGCTGACTGTAGGTGATACAGCAGTCATAGAGATACCTTCACATCTGGACTCACAGATATCTTGTAGTGTGTGGAGGATTACTTTTTCTCTGCTACAGCAATGAAGTCTTAATTTGTTTTTCCAGTATTTGCTGTTTTTTACTTTTCCAGTTCATTTAAGTGTAGCAAAAAGGGAGAATAGAAATAGATGTAAAGCATCCACAGATTTGGAATGACATGATTGAAACACAATAAATGTCTTCATCTACAATTAACTTTACAAGGGAGCACTAAAGGTATTTTCCAATTCCCAGTTTATGCCCAGGTGATATTAGGGCATGATAGCTTGGGGATACATCCATGCTTTGCAAAGCACAGTCTACATAGCCTTCTGGATGTGTTTTAATTTTGTGGCTCTGTCTAAACCACCCTAAGAGTCATGCAAGCCAGAGTCTGATGTGTTGTTTTAGAAGTCCAACTTTATGATTCAGACAGTAACTGTAGTGCTGAGCATTCTTCTGCTCTGTTGGAGGTACATATCTTCATTCTGTTCCATCCTTTCTTCCCCATGTTATGGTAAGCATTTTCCCATACTAAAGTAGCCTATTGAATTTTCTGTAAATTGTGTGAATGGATGCAGCAGAACCCAAAGTGCTGGCCATAGGAGGAAGAAGAAAATGGCAGAAGTGCTGAGCAAAATGAGTTAAGAAGCTTGGAAGTGAAAGACTGAATCCTGGGGAAGTCAGAGAAAGCTAGAGAAATTTAAGCTAAAAATGTTTTCCGAACACTTCCTGTATCAGAAAATTAGTGTTAGAGACTAGAAGTGAGAACTGCATTCAGATATTTTTCTTTGGACTTTGGTATTTGTTCCAGCAAAAGTGGGATTTTGTATGTTTGTGGAATTTGTTGGTTGTTATGGTGCACTAAGATTGTCTCTCTATCCTGGACACCCCTGACAAAAAAGGGTAATAGAATCATAGAATTGTTAAGGTTGGACAAGATCTCCAAGACCATTGAGCCCAACTGTTAACCCAGCATCACTGGGTTAACTCCACAAAACCATATTCCCCAAGGGCCACATCCACACAGTTTTTGAGCTCTTCCAGGGATGATGTTTACACCACTTCCCTGGCCAGCCTGTTCCACCTCTTGGTGAATGGGTAAATTTTGCTGGAGTGACTCAGGTAAAACTCTGGAAACAGATTCTGGAAAAAACTATTCTGTTGGGCACACAGGTCTAGAAGGTGAATGTCACTTGTCTCTGAGGAAATACTGAATATCCATCTTTCAATCCATCTTTTTCAGATCCTTGTAGAACAAAAAGAGAAAGAGAGTGATCATCTAATCATCAAGCGACGGCTGCGATCAAGATTAGCAAAATAACCTTGCAGACTGTGTTTGTATTCCTTAGCTGGGACCTATTCCCATTTTATTATTCCAGCTCGTTGCATGTAGGAAGCAATAGATATTTA
>VYXD01013950.1:8028-25152 GCA_013397195.1 Hylia prasina
GTGCCCGTGTCCTTGCCGTGTCCGTGTCCGTGTCCCTGTCAGTGTCACTGTCTGTGTCCGTGTCCGTGTCCGTGTCCATGCCCATGTCCATGTGTCCATGTGTCAATGCCCATGTCCGTGTCCATGTCAGTGTCCGTGTGTTCACGTGTCCATGCCCATGTCCATGCCCGTGTCCATGCCTGTGTCCGTCCCCATGCTCATGTCTGTGTCCATGTCCATGTCATGGTCCTGCACATCCAGCAGCCAGACCTGTGCACACTCACACACACTCACACACACACACACTCACACACGCTGCACCTCAAGGATGCAGCGATCCCCTAGCTACACCAGCCCACCGCGAAAANACTCACTCTCACTCTCACACACACGCATTCACACACACACATTCACACACACACACACTCTCTCACACTCTCACACACTCTCACACACACACATTCACACACACACATTCACACACACACACACACTCTCACACTCTCACTCACACTCTCTCACACACACACATGCACGTGTGTGCATCTCCTGAGCTGGTTGAGCGCCGAGGGAAGGAAACAAAGGCCGGGATCCCTGTGGCTAAGCGGGGAGGCAGAGGAAGGGCAGGAGCAGCCCACACACCGAGCCACCCGTGGGCTGCCCGGCGTTCCCAGGCTGCTTCCCGAGGCGCGGGCAGGCGTCCCGCATTGCCTGCACCTGGCTGCTATTAAGCATTCAATCAAAAAGGGATCACAAGCCAGATATAACTAATTCGGAGGAACTTTTTTACACAACAAGCCCCTTTCAGTTTGCTTGTTTGGTTTTATATCTAAGGCTAACTCCGGCAGGTTTGAAAATGAGCAGAGCTCTTGGCTGCGGGGGACACACCACATTTCCAGCAGACAGAGGTGGGAGTTCTCCTTTGGTGTTTTAAAAATAGCACTACAAAGAGCGGCGGGCTGGGATCCTGGCGGCGTGCAGAGGGGGTGACACGGTGGGGCTGTGTCCCAGGCCCGTCCTGGGGACAGGGCCCACAGAGCTGGAGGGTGTCTGTCCCCCACAGCCGCTCCTCAGGTCCTCTGCACTTGTCTTCCATCCTGGTGAGAGTGTGGGGCTGCCCAGGATGAGAAAGAAGAGAGAGGCTGGTGCACGAGGCAGTGCCCTCAACCAGGTTCCCTGTGACCTGCCCTTGGACCCTTCCCAAAATCACATCCCTGTAGGGCAGACCATGAGCTGGAAGGTGAAAGCTCTGAGCTCACTCCAGGTGGGAGCAGCTGGGATGCAGTCCTGGAGCTACACGGACACCACTGGAGCTGCCAAACTTCCTGTGCCGAGCTGATGGAAGCAGGAGGAATCTTGGAGGACACTTGGAGATGAGGCTGTGACCCCCAGCAGCCCCGTGCCAGACCCAGTCCCCAGCAAACACGGGGCAGGTGGCAGAACTGGCCCCAAATGTCTCCCACACAATGGCTTTGACCCTATTTCAACGAGGAGCTTACAACGCCATTAATCACTACTGACGCTTCCTCCTGCCATGGCAAAAGAGACCCATCGACTTATTTTTTTCTCAACTATGAAAAATCCACATTAAAAAGTTCCTTTTCTTCCACCTTCACAGAGCCCAGCAGCAAACACTGCCAGCTGCTCCACAGCCACCTCTAGAGCCCCATCCTAAGGGCAACCACTTTTCTGAAACACAAAAACTGAAGGTAATGACAGCAATAATCACACGTGTCCTGGAGCTGTGTGCTGCAAGTGCCTTAACCCTCACACAGGGATGGCACACCACACGGGGAGAGATCCCACACCCGCTCCTTGCTCCGTGCCGAGGGTGTCACTGCGGGTCTGTCCTGGTCACCCCGAGAGCAGAGCGTGGCCAGGCTGCTCTGGCAGCTGCAGAGCCGGTCCCTCACTTCCACTCCCCCTCCAGGGCGTGGGTGTCCAGGGCTTTACACACACGGCTGGCAGAAGCCAAAGGCAGGGGTTGGAGGCTTCCCCTGCCGCCAGCCCCAGGAATTGTGCCCAACGTGCTCAAAGGGACCCTTCGGCAGCCCTCCCGCCCTGGGCACGCTCCGGTGGTGGCTGGGACACGCTGGCTTTTAGGCCAGGGCTCCAAGGAGGTTTTAATTTAATGCTGGCGCTTACCCTGGGAAGAATTTCCCAAGTAGGTGGAAATCCATGATCTCCATCAGCCCGGGGAGAAAGGAGGAGCAGGGGAGGCATCACCCTTGTGCACAAATGTTCCTCCTTTTGGGGACGGCTGTGGATGTGTATTCCCCAGACACCGACATTACTCTTTCCCAGGAATACTGGCGGCTTTAAAACTTCAGCCGGTATTTGCGCGTTATTTACTCCAGCTTCTGGCTCCCCACCCGCCTGGCTCCCGGTGCCGAGGGGACCCGAAGGACCGCAGGGGCTTTTCAGGCTGGGCTCAGGCTCAGGCTCGGGCTCCGCTCCGGCGGGAGGCAGAGGGAGGGAGCTCGCCGGCCGCATGGTTTGTTTTCACTCAGCGTCAAACTCGCTGCTTGTCCCGGCGGCTCCCGACAGCTCGTCCTCCCACGGCCGCCTCCGGGAGGGCACGGGCGTCCCCGGGAGCCCGGGGCGGCGGTGGCTGAGGGACCCCGGCCCCAGCGCAGCCCCGGGGGGAGCGGGGCTCCCCGGCTCCTCGGGAGGATGCCGGCGGAATCCCTCTCGCTGGCCCCAGCCCCTGATGGAGGGAATTAAGGAGCGGATTTGGCTGGGAACAGCCCCCAGGTTCTCTCACAGGGAAAGGGGGAAGGCAGATGTACGGCTTTGTCCCAGGAAGGACAACAAAGACCTCGCCCTGGAGAAGCACCACGGTGTTGGGTTATGGCCAACGTGACTAAGCCTCCTCTTCCTCCCTGCTCGCCCTTCTCTCTGCCGTGTCAGACTTTTTAAAAGCGCCTTTAGTTTTGCAATGCTCTTGCTCAGAGCCTCATTACTCAGGCTGAGCTGGCCCTGTTTCCTGGGGAGCGAGGCATCCCTGCCTGATAAGATAAGCTCCCCAAAGAAAGGTTTTGGGACCCTGACTCACTGGAGAAACTTTCTGCAGTGCATTCATAGAGTCTCTAACACACTCAACTATTTGATGGGCTTATCAGAGAAATTCAAATGTTCATCTATGGTCATTGGAGGACAGCCCTGATCCAGGAGCAAGGTCATCCCAATCAGGTGTTAAGCCTGGAGAGTCATCCTATCTGCACCTCCCTACATATTCACAGCCCTTTCTCTGTGCTGTCCCCAAAACCCTCTTTGCCTGGGTCCCCACAGGGGCTCAGACACCCTCTGGGGCTGGAGCCCTGTTCAGCTGGGGCTCTGGGCAGAGGGTGGCATCCCTGCTGGCAGGAGCCCCGTGCCCCAGCCCTCCTGGGCAGTGCTGGGGGGGCTGTGCTCAGTGCCCACAAGCTGGGGCAGCTCCAGGCCGTGGTTCCCCATCACCAGCAGGATCTGGCTCCAGGTTATCGCTCCTGCTGCTTCTGGCAGCCCCTGTCTGGTTTTACAGACAGGCAATAAATCCCCAAGGAGAAGCAGCTACAAGGTCTCCATCCCTGCAGCCCCCAAGAGTAAAGCAGGCCCAGACCCCAGATCGTTGTCCTGGTCAGGCCCCCCGTGAAGGCACCCGTGGTTTTCTTTTTTGGGTACAGTGAACTCTGAGCCCAAAGGATGCCACTTCTGATTGCATCAGCAGGGCTGCAGATAGAGCTGGTGCTGGGAGGGAGGAGAAATCCTCTTGTGGGACAATTAACCCAGCACAGCTTTGGGAGCAGTTGCTTGGCCCCCAGCGAGTCCATTCCCTGCACACGGCTCAGACAGGAGGGGCTCCATGGGCGCTTTCCCCCAGCATCCAAATCCAGCACCCCGGGTTTCCTTCCCCTGGGCTGGCCCCAAATCACCCATCCCTGGGCTGGGCTGCCCTGGCACCAGCCCCACTGGGGTGATGAGTGTCAGGCTCCGTGTGCCCAGCTGTGCCCAGCTGTGCCTCTGGCAGCAGCACCCAGCAGGTTATCGGGCAGCTCTGGAAGCCCCCAGCAACTGCAAATGATCAACCCCGAGGGAATTTTTTTCCTCCCCTCGGCTCTGGAGTCAATTGTCAGCCCTGCTTTTAAAGACACCCTTGTCGGCAGCCCGGCTGCGCTTTTCTGCTTCGGAGGAATTCCTCTAAAACAATAATAGTGACATTGTTCCTCACTTTGCTGGCGGTTTTATAGGGCTCACGTTGGAGAAAGGTGACCACGGCTGCCTTTTGGCCACATGTGTTTACACAAGGAAATGCATGTGGGTTTTGGGGTGGCGCCTGGAGTCAGCAGCCGCTCTCTGTACTCCTGACCCTTACAGAGCTGCTTTCTTGCTTCTGGGTACGTTTACTGCACTCCAGATGTGAGCTGGCTCCAGCAAGGCTGCGGAGCGCCAGGGATCTGGCATCCCCAGACTCATCAGTCCGTGGGGTAGAATGCCATGGTGGTTGTTTTAAAAGCTGTAATGCGTCTTGGTAACACATCATGATTTATTCAGCCCTTGTTTGACAGGGAGCCTTTATCAAAAGCCGATGCGAAGCCCGGGCTCGGCGGCGCTGCCGAGGGTGGCTGGAGCCCCTCCCTGCCCGGGGATGAGCCTGTGCTCGGCACCCCGAGGAGCTGTGTCCCCGCCGTGCCACCCACCCCGAGGGGCTGCGTCTGGGGACACCTGTGCTGCCGGTGCACCTCCGCCCGGGGCTGATGGAGCCGCTGAACCCACCAGCCCCGAAGTGTTTTGAGCGCTGAAATGTCCCTGGGGCCGGCACCAGGAGCCCCGGGGCTGCAGGACCGTGGGGTGACCTGGGGGTGACACTGCCACGGCCTCCCCTGGCAGAACCCTGGCAGAACCCTGGCAGAACCCTGGCAGAACCCGCATTCTCAGGCGAACCAGAGCTGATGGATGGAGAGACAAGAAGTGAAAATGGAGCTTGGGGAAAACCAGGTGAAACCAGAGCAGAGCGTGGGCAGGGAGGGAGCCCTGGGAAGGCAGAGCAGTGGCGGGGCCGGGGACTCCCTGCCCGCAGCTCCCAGCGCCCCACCACGGGCAGAGACCCCCGCTCCGTTCCACTTTCCTGCCCGCTCCGCAGACAAACCGCAGAGCACAGTCACAGGGAAAAGGGGAGGGCCAGACGGTTCACAGCCTGAGAACAGCCAGCTGCTGGCCCGGGCTGGGGCACAGGAGCCCCAGGAGCCCGAGGAGAGCAAGCCCTGCCCGGGCCGGGGCTCCGGGCACCGGGAAGGCTTTGGGGGAGCAGCCCAGGATGGGGGGTGGCCCCAGCCCCGAATCCCTGCTCCAGCCTCCTCACTTGATGCCTCTGAGGTGCCATTCCCATGGGCACAGATGGATGCAGGACACTAGAGCCCTGGATTAGGAATGAGCCTCTGGTTTAGAGATATTTATTTGCTTTTTATCATAATGGGAAAAAAATGCAACAGCAGATAGAAAAGGAAGGAAAAAACCCCAATCTGGGTCAGGATCTCACACTGGCTAGTTCACTTCACAGTTTAAGTAAATAGTTCTCATCCCAAAACCCTTCAGGGTCATATAAATGTGCCTCTTCACATGGAAGAGACTATTTTGATAGTAGCTGGGTGCCTGATGAATTTGCAACTTTCCCAAACTGTCGGTGTCTAGAATGCGACTCAAGTTTTTCACAGTGAGATATAAAATCCTATCAATTAATCTAACTTTTATTGCACCTCTGGGGCATGAACGTGATGTTATTTAAACAAATGGTTCCCATTACCTTCAATTATTTTATAAATGTTTTTCAGTGATTTATAGGCTTCTATTAAATGGACAATATACTTCTGTGCTCCTCGAGGGGGTAAACAGTAATCTAAGGGCTTGGGTTTGCCGATCCTTTTTTGTTTCTCTCCTTCCTTTTCCACACGCAGCAGAGGCTGCTCTTTAATTACGGGGGAGGTGGGGAAGAGCCCGGCCAGACGCGTTCCCGCAGCCCCTGTGCCCCGCGCCCCGGGGCGCTGCGCCCCCTCTGCGGGGCCCGCACTGCGCTGAGGGATCCGCGGGGCGCTCCGCGACCCCTGCCCGCCAGCGGGGCCCCAGCTCCGGGGAAAGGGCTGCGGGGGGCTCGGCACGGGGGGGACACAGCGAGGGAGGGGACACAGCGAGGCACAGGGACACAGCGAGGGAGGGGACACAGCGAGGCACAGGGACACAGCGAGGGAGGGGACACAGCGAGGCACAGGGACACAGCGAGGGAGGGGACACAGCGAGGCACAGGGACACAGCGAGGGAGGGGACACAGCGAGGCACAGGGACACAGCGAGGGAGGGGACACAGCGAGGCACAGGGACACAGCGAGGGAGGGGACACAGCGAGGCACAGGGACACAGCGAGGGAGGGGACACAGCGAGGCACAGGGACACAGCGAGGGAGGGGACACAGCGAGGCACAGGGACACAGCGAGGGAGGGGACACAGCGAGGCACAGGGACACAGCGAGGGAGGGGACACAGCGAGGCACAGGGACACAGCAAGGCACGAGGTCACAGCTCTGCTGCTGTTCAGGAGGGGACAGGCAATGAGTATCTTGCTCCTCTCGCACACGACTGAGGGAATTTCTCCTGCCTGGGATGGAGATGTCCCTGCAGGGCCTCGTGCTCTGGGGACACATGACACTGCCACCAGCAGCCAATCCCCACGGTCCGGGGAGAGCAGCAGCCCTGAGCCCCAAAAAGGCTGGCACAATGTCCGGACAACGGGTCACTTTTGCCACCCCAGGCCCTTGTCCCGGAGTTTTTGTTCCAGGCTGGGTGTGGGGAAGGCCAGGGAAGGGTCAGAGCAGCAGGATGCAGCCATGGGGACGGTGCAGAGCCGCTTATCTGCGCGGGGTCACGCCGGGACGTGGCTCCTGGAGCAGTGACCCCGGCTGCCACCCCGGCACAGGACCCCATCCATCTCCCTGCCAGGCCTCCCCTGCTAACCCTCAGCGCCCCACGCTGACAGACAGGACAGCAATTAAGTCCTCGCTGAACTAATTCACTTGAGCCTGTCTACATTTCAAACAGCTCTGGAGATAGGCTCTGTTTACAGAGCCTGCCGCCGTTTATTATTTTTTGGGGGGTGTCGCATGGAGTGGGGAGGGGAGATGACATTTGGGGAAGATAAATAGGGCAGAAGACCCTGCAGAGACAAAGGGCTGAGCAGGGCTGGCTCGGACAGGGCTGCAGAGGGGCAGGGGGAGCAGCTCCCAGCTCCCAGCCTGGCTGAGGGTGGGCACAGCTCCCTGCACACTCTGGGCTGCTCCCAGCTCCCAGCCTGGCTGAGGATGGGCACAGCTCCCTGCACACTCCAGGCTGCTCCCAGCTCCCAGCCTGGCTGAGGGTGGGCACAGCTCCCTGCACACTCCAGGCTGCTCCCAGATCCCAGCCTGGCTGAGGATGGGCACAGCTCCCTGCACACTCCAGGCTGCTCCCAGCTCCCAGCCTGGCTGAGGGTGGGCACAGCTCCCTGCACACTCCAGGCTGCTCCCAGCTCCCAGCCTGGCTGAGGATGGGCACAGCTCCCTGCACACTCCGGGCTGCTCCCAGCCCCCAGCCTGGCCCAGGCAGGACCTGCCCCAGCACAGGGGGGCTGCTAACGAGGACAAGGATCATTTATAGGAAATGCCCAGCAGAGCAGGGCCCCGGTTCCACGGGCACCCCTTCCCCTCCCACCCCGTGGCACACCAGGCACACACGGAGGGAGCTGCAGATGCCCCCAGTCCCCTCCCTGTGGGGACCTGGCACCTCTTTGCCAGGGAAATGGGCAGCCCCGGGCGGGCAGGGGAGCCCTGGCTCTCCCTGCACAGGCAGGGAGCACAGCATGTGGGCATGGCAGAGGGGCTGGGGGTGACAGGGGGACTGTCCCAGCTCCCCAGGGCTCCCAGGGACCCTCACACCCAGACCCTGCACTGCCCTCCCAGCCCTGCCAGGGGTGCCAGGGGCAGCACTGCCATCCTGTGCTCCCCACAACCAAACCCTCATTTTCCCCAAAGGCTGATCCCCACTCCCAGCCCTGCCAGGGGCAGCACTGCCATCCTGTGCTCTCCACAACCAAACCCTCATTTTCCCAAAAGGCTGATCCCCACTCCCAGCCCTGCCAGGGGCAGCACTGCCATCCTGTGCTCTCCACAAACAAACCCTCATTTTCCCAAAAGGCTGATCCCCACTCCCAGCCCTGCCAGGGGTGCCAGGGGCAGCACTGCCATCCTGTGCTCTCCACAAACAAACCCTCATTTTCCCAAAAGGCTGATCCCCACTCCCAGCCCGGGCAGTTTTCCATCCCCTGACCTCTGCCCTGGGGGCACACGGAGCCCCCTTGGCCACCTGCAGACCCACCTGGGCATTTTTCCAGGCAAAAAACAACTACCTCAAATTAAAAAATAGCTAATAGGCAAATAAAAAGAATGAAAATAGCTAATGAGGTTTTACTCAATTAAGCAGCACGAGGCCTCACAATGCTGATGGTCATTTTTTCCCTTTGCCCTGTGCTGTGCCACATCCCAGACGGGAATCACCTGGCCGTGTGCCCAGGAGGGCTGCAGAGGCTCTGATAAATAATTATAATAAAAAGATATTTATCCCAACCCCCTTGTCTTGCCTTTGCTTAAATCAGGTCACGTCTGGAAGACAAAAACCCCGCTGGGCAGGTGGGGTTTGGGGGTACAAAGGGGGGTGTTGTCTGGCCGGCAATCACTCCGAAATCGGGTTTCACTGCAGCAGCACAGAGTCTTCATCGGGTTTCTCCAGATCTGGGCTCGGGTCTATTTCTCGCTGCAAGGTTATTAAAAACACTTGAACCTGAAACAGACTCATTGTGTCCACACGTTTGCTGTTTATTTTTATAAACAAGGGTGTCGGGGCCATTAAAAATAAATCAAAATGGGTAAAAAATGAGCAAGAAATACAAGGAAATGGAATGATTGAAAACACCCATCCCATCATCCAGGGCTGACAATTCCAGCTCACAAGAATGCCTCTGTGCTAGAGAGAGGGGAAAATAACTTCTCATTTTTCTTTTCAAAAACCTGCATCCTTTCTCAGCTGGGGATGCCAAGCTGTGGGGAATGGAGAGGAACAGATCCAACAGCCAGCCCTGGGTTTGATGGCTGCTGGGCCCTGGCTGGGATGTGTGCTGGCACACGTCCATCCCACCAAGGGACGTGAGCTCTTGGTTGTGACTGAACTGTGGGAGCTGCAAACACGGCCAGGGCACACCTGGGGGCTGAAGGGAAAAGCCACTTCCCCACACCACTCCCTTCAGAGCATCTCAGCTACCTGACGTTGTTAAAAATCATTGAAAAGCAATCAGAGAAGTTGCATCCTGCTCTTGCTCACACCAGCACACGTCAGGACCAGAGGTGTTACTGCACACAACACAAAAAGCTGTGGAATTACAATTGTTCCTGAGTCAGAGCTCTGGGCTGTGCCACGGGAGGACACCAGGGCCTTGCTGATGGGGGCACAGCTGAGACTCTCAGGCAAGAAATGGCACGAGCCAAGGCTCATGTCAGCACGGCTGCTGGCCCAGCTGATCCCATAATCTCATTAAAAACATCACGGGGAGATTTCCCACTCAACACCCCGGGCAGTTCCCACACCAGCCTGGGGGAACCGAGGCACTAAAATCTGATGAGAATGATGGAAAAGTGTTAGAAGGGTCTTGTTTCATGGCAGGGGTCATTTCTTGTCACTCTCGTTTCAACACCAAAGCTCATGGTTGGCATTAGGAATATTTTAGAAGAGCCACACATCAAAAACCAACTCTTTTTTTAATGCATATAATAATTTAAAACATGGCTCTGCGCGGTGGAGTTAATGAAATCCTCTCCTTCTGGAGGTCTGCAAAGACCAAAACCAAGCTTAAAACGAGTGGACAGTGACCCTGCACAAGAGGAGACGCTGAAAGGGTTTTTGTTGTACTTTTGGGGCAAGGGGTGGGCAAGGGACACAGGACCCGGGACTGTGTTTTGCTGGGAAGCATGACGACATCCAGGGAAGGAAGGGAACACTCTCAGCCTTCTGGCCTAAATTATCTGCTAACACAAATAATCAAATTCCAGGGACCACACTGCTCTGGCGCCACTGGAGCAAGGGGAGGCCCCAGCACTGAGAGCAGGTGGCAGCAGAGCCTGACCCGCCCGGGACTCTCCAGGGCGAGATACAAAACTCTGATGCTCTCCAAGGAAGCAGCATTGCTCACAGGATCGTGGGAAGTTTTTAATGGCTCACTCAAGGCAAGGCCTCTAAAATGTTTATATTAATACGTACTTGTTGGATAGCCACTCATTTGGTCTCAGCTGGAAACCCGTCCAAACAGCTGAGAAACATCTGGCAGCTAACCTTGGACAGCATCTAATCTGGTAGCCCAGGGATTTAAGAGGTCTCTTTGGAGGGACAGAAGTTTGGCAGATCCTTGCTGAGATCTCTGTCCTGCTGGGGCTGCTCCTGCCTCCCGCTCCCTGCTCCAGGCTGACACCCACAGACCCCACCTCGGCACCCACAGCGCCCGCAGGCATCTGCAGCTGGGCACTGCCACGTTTTCTGGAACACTCCTGAAGGATTCTGTCCCCCTGGGCACACACAGCAGCTCCCTGCCAGCTCTCCAAACCAGGCACTTCTCCCCCTCCCTGCCCCAGCCCGTGTGCACAGGACTGGGGCAGCCCTGCAGCCTCCCCTGGCTCTGCCTCACGGCAAATCAGTCCCAGAAAGTCTCCAGCACCAGGAAAACAAAAATCCTCTTCCCTCTAGACCTGCAGACCACGATGAAGGCAATTAGGAACACGTGGTTTTAAAGCAGAGCAAGCAGGAGGGGAAATGGCCCCATTGTTTCTGATGAAGGTGGCTCAAAATTTGCATCACTTTTCAAAACTTGTGCTTGGTTGTTTTTTTCCCTCCCAAAGAATCTTCAGCTTTGGCTACCCCAAAACATCCTTTGGCAGGTGGGAAGGTAAAAAGTAAGACAACAAAAAAGAACAGATGCTGAGCAATAGAGAGGGGGAAGAGACTTTGAATCCATTTGACATCCACTCTCCCCTCCTATCACCCCTCAAGGTTCTGCAGGGCTTTCTAGACATGTCAGGGCAAACCAGGCCTGGCTCAAGAGGCAGAAAAACAGGATAGGACCCACATTTCTGAAAACCCTTTGTAGGCTTTATTTAAAAGGAGATAAGGATGAAGAAAGGTGACAAGAGGCTTGACAGATATAAAATGATGAGCATCCAGCTTATCTCCCATCCTCAACATCATCTTCTGCTCTTTACTTTTTGTGACAACAAATGCGGGAGACATCAGGGAAAATGTAAAGGCACAAGCACCAGGGATGCAGCACCAGGAAGGGAGGACAAGGAAGAAGATGCTCAAAAAGGACTAAAAAAGCCTTTCCTAGCAGAGGCTGAGCACGCTGGCTCTGGTCCAACAAAGCACTTAAGCATGTGCCTAAATTAAATTTGCCTTTACTGGGGCTCTTTGCAGGCTTCGGCACATTCTCCAGTAAGCTGCTACAGCATGAGCAGGGAAAACGAGGAGCTATTAAGGGACCTGAATCCCAGTCAGCAGCCAGGCTAGAGAGCACTGGGAGAGCACATTAGCCAAGATTAATGCAACATGGCAGTTCCACTGACAGGAAAACCCTGAGCCATCAGAAAAACCTTCCTAAATATAAAATAATAAGTAAAAAAGTTTAGATATTAAGATTATCAGTATCAATTTCTGTTCAGCATCTTTCAGCTCAAGGTAGGTAGAGCCTGATGCAGACACATTTGCAGGTACCTGCAGAACTGCAGCTCCCTGGCTGCAGAGCATGTCGGTGCCAGCTTGAAAAAACACCCTGAACACACTGTGCTGTTCCTGGGTGTAGCAAACATTGTCCTGCAGGCAAAGCACCAACCTCAGAGGCTGAACGGCCAATTCCCACAAACACCAGCTCCCACAGCCTGGCAGTGCTCTGCAAAGCACCTGGCCAAGGAGCAGGAGCACATCCCTGCACGTCCCTGTGGGTGTGGCACCACAGCTCAGCACTTCCCTCGGCTCACACCCACCCTGCAGGGCCACGGGGCTCTGGGATGGAGCCCGAGCAGCCCTTGGTCAGGGTCTGCCCCGGGCCCAGGGGCACAGACACTCCTTCCTCCTGCTCTGTCCTTGTCCCTCCTGGTCCGTCCTTGTCCCTTCTGCTCTGTCCTTGTCCCTCCTGCTCCGTCCTTATCCCTTCTGCTCCGTGTCCTTGTCCCTTCTGCTCTCTCCTTGTCCCTCCTGCTCCTTGTCCTTGTCCCTCCTGCTCTCTCCTTGTCCCTCCTGCTCTCTCCTTGTCCCACGCCGGGATGAGCCACAGACAACACTGGTGTCTCACGGAGCAGCTGATGACATGCCCTGGCTTCAAATGACGGTGGGAGAAACTTAAATTTTAAATCTAAAGCACTGTATGGGGTTGTAAGAGAGCAGAAAGGGCACATTTAAGCACAGACTCTTTTGTGTACACACACAGCTTAATTCCAACGCACCAAGAAGCAACCAGCCGTGAGTCTTTATTAACAGTGGAGGTCCCACTGCGGTGCCGGTGCTCCCCCAGCCCGTTAATGGCTGTACAGTGGGACGGTCACGATGCACAAACTGGAGCCGATCCCGGACAAACCGCCACGAGCGGCTCCCAGGGAGGACGGACCATCACCCCGAGCAGCAGCTGCGGCCGTGCCTGGGAAGCCTTGGGGCTCCCTCTGCCGTCCCCGGCTGCTCCGGCCCGGGCAGCACGGGCACCGGCTCTGCTGGCAGGGGCCAGCACAGCGGGCACGGGCCGGCACAGGGACCCTCTGCGGGCACAGGGACCCCCCGAGGGCACAGGGACCCCCCGAGGGCACAGGGCTGGCACAGGGGCTCTCTGCAGGCACAGGGCTGGCACAGGGACCCTCTGCGGGCACAGGGACCCCCCGAGGGCACAGGGCTGGCACAGGGATGCTCTGCAGGCTCAGGGACCCCCCGAGGGCACAGGGCAGGGTGGGTCTGGCTCCGAGCACTCTCAGCCACCTCCGGCAGCACCTGCTCCAAGCACATTATTGCTTTCACGGCCAATGCCTGTGTTTTATTCATTATCCCTTTAGAGCTTTCTCTGAAGAGGCAGTGCTGGGGACACAGCCTGAAGGCTGCGGGGATCACCTGAGCACCTGCTGGGGAATCACCTGAGCACCTGCTGGGGAATCAATCACCTGAGCATCTGCTGGGGGATCACCTGAGCACCTGCTGGGCGCTGCCAGTCTGGATGAGCACGGCTGTGACTCTCCTTTGTTTCCACACCTCATTTCTGAAGCACCAGCCTGGGGGCGAGCGGTGCCCTCCCCTGCCCAGGGGACACGCACTGAGAGCCACCAGCAGCTCCGGGGGCAGCTGACTCCCAAGTTCTTTCTCCACACTGCTCGTACTTGGTTGTGGAACGGCAACGGAGCTCTGAGGTGTCCAGAGTTCAGCTCCTGGGGCAGAACAGTCACACGAACCCTTTTTAAAGCAGCATCCAGCTCTGTCGGGCAGACACTGTCAACAGGCGGCTCCTGCCAGCACAGCTCCCAGCCCAGTGGGACACTCTCACCTGCACAACTCAGCAAAGCAAACCACAGCTTTCAGTTTTAAAATCATTACTCGAAGTAGGAAGGTTCAGGGAGGTCCCAAACATGCCCCAACCACAACCTCCCAAAGAGGGCAAGGGCACTCTGAAAAAGAGACAATCAAGCAGCCCGCTGTAATTATCACATTGTTCCAATGCCCACTTACCACCTTTGGCACTAAGCTATTTTAAATAAACACACAGTATTAGTCCCACTGTCTTCACAGACACCCTCGGGGCTGCCCTGGTATCCATTCCAGCCCAGGAACCAGCAGCAAGTTTCACAAGGTCATTCCCTGTTTCATTCCCACCGCAGAAGAACCTTGTTTCAGCCCATCACTGCAGGGAAGGCATCAGGACCTCCCAGGAATCCTCTGGAGACACTTTACACCGGGAAGAGGCCAACATCTCACAGCCTTGTTTTCACCCAGACTGGGAGAAAAGCTCAGCTCGTTGCAGGGAATGCTGCAGGCAGATACTCTTCGCCATCCGAGGAAAACACGTTGAATTCCAGGTTGTGAAACACTCCTTGACCTTGACAGTGTAACACGCAGCTGCACAGGGATTGCATTTCCTCGGGACTCCAGCACAGCCAGGCCACAGCCCTGACAGCACAGGGATGCAGGAGCCCCGTGGCAGCTCCTGGGCCTCACCTGATGCTACCAAGGGCCAAGCCTGGGGCAGCCTGAGGCTTAAACCAAAACTACAGATGCTCCTTGGCACAGCAGCAGCAGCTGGACAGAGACAATTGCCTTTCACCACCACTTTACATTCTGTCAGCTAAACGTGATCTGTAGGAAGGTACTTCCAACAAATCAAGAATTCCACAAGGGATCAAAATTCTAAACATAAATACAATTAAAGCCTTCTAATATTAATGCACACTTTTTATTATATTAAAATCAGGCAATGGTCTGATACAATAAAAAGGCTGCTTATGGAATACTGTTATGTTAAACTTTCAGTACAGAGGATGTTAAATCCTTACAACTAATATTTTCCTCAGAAGTTAATGGAAACATCAATTGTTCATTGACTTGACAGCTGCTGCTTTAAAATGTGTTTATTTTTTACTCTTTTCCTTTTTTCCTTATTTTTTCTTTTTTTTTTTTTTTAACACAAACACTGAATTTTTCATAAAACTTAGGACACACTAGGTTGGTTTCCTGTAAGCTTGCATCCACATTGCAGCAGTTAGTGGTCCGGAACAGTAAACCAGAAAAGGCAGTGATTTGCCAGGATGCAAAGCCAATCAAGGTCCTTGATCTGCTGTGCCACCGCTTCCCAAAAGCTCCACTGAAGAGATTTCTGAGACTTTCAGAGCCCTAATAAAACCCACCACCCGGATTTGATTTGTCTGTGGCTGTCACACCTTTAGCAGGGGCAAACTCAAGTGCAACGTTTTGTTAATGAACATTCCTGGGTCAGTCCAAAGCACCAAAACAGCGATTTGAGGGTACCTGGAGCGTGTTCAGAACCTCTGTGTGCAGAGTCTCCCCCAGTGAAGTTTGGCAGCAGAAGGTTTGGGCAATCCTGGTAAATTACTGCTCTTTTCCCCACGTCAAAGCCTATCTAAGAGCACGGCCGTGGCCAGCTTGGCGGTGTGGCAGCAGTGCTGGAGGGAAGGGAAAACCCACGTTTGCCAGCAGAACAGATACTCTTGTTTCCCAGGCTGGTGAAGACTAAATTTGTTGCAAAACCAAAAGGATAAGCAGGAGGGAACAGGTCAAGTTATTGCCCCGATGCTCACCCCTGGGCCAGGAGTGAGAAGAGTCACCGAGAGGGGCAAAAAGAAAGCAGCACCCCCACTAAAAAGAGGGGAAGAGGGAGGAGATTAAGAGAACCCTGAATCCCTCACCCAAAGCTCACATCACTGGTGAGGGGGACCAGGAAGAGAAATACAATCTATGCCTTGGCCAAAGGAAAGAAGGAAAGCTTGCCCCAGATTATCAGGGCGTTTAAAAAAAACAATAAAAACCCCAAAACGACCACAGTCACATTCAGCCTTTACTAGAGCGAGCACAAAGGGAGGGATGACTGAGGTTAGCACACATCCCCAGTAGTAGTCCATACAGCCCAGTGTAGCACTGGAAGCAAAAACCTTTGTGTCTACTCTAATAAATAGCCCTGAGCTTTGACTCTATTGCAAAAGACAAAGAAAGAAAAAAAAAAATAACCCAGGCCAGACACACAGCAAGGTGATTGTGGGATGGATCCTTTCACAGTTAAGTTGGATGTGCCACACTGGTCTTGACAGTAATAAATTTAAATAGACTTTTCCTGATACCAGAAGTTCAGCTATGTGGACAGTGGTTACACGACAGGATTATTTGTTATAGCACAACTTATATTTCAAATGAAAAAAAAAAAAAATTAGTATCATTTACAGTATCTCAAGAAAAACTTCCTTTGAATGGGAACTTCCTTTCCAGTATTTTGAGGTCTACAAGATGCATCTAGAAAATTTACTACTGTGGAAAATGAAGACAGCTTAAATTGAATAAGGGGGGGCATGTTTGTTTTTTTTTCCTTTTTAATTAATTGCTGTAACATTGTCCTTCAGGTGGCTGAGGAAGTTTCATATTTTCTTTAGACATCATTAGACGCCGCAGCTCTTGCAGAACAACTTTGATACTATAAGAATTCTGCCATTTTGCTAGGACTGATATGGCTCTGGGGTCCACCTAAAACAGACAAAAAGACCATTCCTGTCAGAATTGGTGCACTGGTTACACTTAACTCCCCCCACCCCCAGCTGAAGATCCCACATGAAATCTGAGAGAAATCAAAAGCAAGTGTTTTCCTAAAAGCACAATAATCTCCACTGTCCACTTCCCTCCTACTCCCTTTCCTCTCCAACAAAGAGCACCACGAGCAATGAGTAGCTAAGCAAGCTACAAGCATAAACGAGGCATTGAAGCTGCACAAGAAACACAACATTAAAATGAATAAAAGCAAAAAACTTACCACTCCATTAGAACTATTTACTCCATTCATATTAATTTTTGTTACAAATCTTACAAATGGAGGTGCTTCTGGATACTTAGGCCCACATTCTATTTTAAGGCTGTATATTCTGTTTTCATAAATTGTCTGAGGGGAAGAGAAAGGGGGAAACAATTACATCAGGCAGTTCATTAAGCATTTGGTTAAAGCAGTGGCTACTTTAGGACCATGGGAACTACCAGAAGTGAGGGCAGCCACGTAGACACTATGCTGGCTACCTGTTTTTAGTTCATTTTATAATATTCAGAGTAACAAATGTTTCTCCAGGGTAATAAATTCTGCTGGTCTTTGTGCACGGAGCAAGGACCAGCCCTGAGCCCCACGCAGGGTGTCTGGCACAGCTGCCCCACAGGGAGCAGGAGTGGGGAGCCCTGGCTGTGCACAGCCAGCACACCCAGGTGGGGCTGTGACCCTGGGCTTGAGCAGCCTGTGCCAGCACGGTGACCCCTGGCTGTGGGACATCCCCCCTGGCTGTGGGACATCCCCCCTGGCTGTGGGACATCACACACAG